>CM020503.1:21722759-22015259 GCA_009823395.1 Thamnaconus septentrionalis
AACCAAGGCTAAGGGGAACTGTGGCATTGGTTTAGGTAGATGAGGGTGACCAAACGTTTTTCCAGGATGTCTCCTGGGTGCATGCCCTGTCCTGGCCATCCTATTTTTGTTTGTTTTTTAATAAAGTAATAAAATAATGAAAACCAATTTCCTATCCATACAGAGGAGGTATACTTCAAATATGTTGAAGTCTTGTTAGTAAATTTCGAGGATCGTTTTAGTATGTCATTGCCGGTCCTATTTTTTCAGTAATGAAAATATGGTCACCTGAAGGTAGGTGGATAGATAGATAGATAGATAGATAGATAGATAGATAGATAGATAGATAGATAGATAGATAGATAGATAGATAGATAGATAGATAGATAGATAGATAGATAGATAGATAGATAGATAGATAGATAGAAAATGCATCACTGTTGTTTTATCATTTCATTCAGTTTTATTACAAACAAAAAAAGAGAAAAAGAGATGTGTCATCATTGACTTATTTCACTGCCACTCATCATTTGATCGGCACCACTAAATACACAGTGACAAGATACCCAGAAAATGAACACAAAAAGTCTGAAGAGAGAACAAAGTAAAAGTGAGGGAGGGAAAAGTGCTATATGACACAACATTTTAGTTCGGGGGTTGCAAAATCTCTGTATGAAAGATGATTTGGAAAACAGAACAGAGTTAATAGCGTAAAATGTCTGGGAAGTGTGGGGGAAAATAATCCTACAGTAGCTATTCTTGAAATTGAACATAAATCAGGCTGGCACTACATGTTGACATCAGGTTCTTAATTAAGTGCGATGACTTTACATTTGTTCAGCTTGTTTATTAAGGCGTTTTTAATTGAGCACGTATATAAAATGGATTTCCAAACGATAACCAATGATGTACTTGGCGTTGGGGTTAGAGAGTATACATTTCCTTTTTGCCGAGAGAAGCATTTCGGGTTACATATGGCCAGTATTCTGTAAATGCATATGTGATTTGCAAGCCCCAAAATCTAAAATGTAAGCGAGAAAGAAAGTTACATATCTACCTCTGAAGTTAGCTCAACTTCTTCGTTAGCGTTCCAATGTTGATTACAGCACAACCATGGCAAAGGAGGAGGTGCATCGTGTGTCGCACGTGTACGTGTACTGTAACTTTTTCGAAATTGTCATTACAAAAAAAGTCTCTTTTGGTAGAAGCTTTTTCTCGAATAGCGACGGCGAGAAACAACGGCAACATCGACGACGACGACGACGATACTCATAATCGCGAGGATAGAAACACAAGAGAACACGAATGAGCCGCTTTAAATATGCAAAATATATCACAGGATACCGTAGAAAGAAATAGAAACTTGGGAAACAGAGAAACAAAAAAAGAGAAAGAGGAAGGAGGAGGAGGAGTCGCAGATGGACATTGGGGGAGGGGAAGAGGAGGCTGCGGAGAGCGATAGGTTTTATTAACACTGACTTGCTTATGAAAGGTTATAAACATTCAAAGGAGGTTTTCCAAAAAATAGCATCGTTATGAGGCCTTTTCTAAAAACAAAGCCCCCCAAAATACCTCGAAAGCTCTGTACAAGACCCAGGAGAAGGAGGGAGGGGATGGTGGCCAATCTTAAAACGCTTGACTGAGTCCTGAATAGAATCGTCGTATCACACCTAGCAGGGTGGTTTTCTTTTTTTATCTGAACAGGTACCGTTTGTGAAAAAAAAAGAAAAGGGTGAACCTAAAACGCTGTGCTTGGAGCTGCTTGGACTGAGGTTTCAGAAACGGTATCGAAACAACCGGAGGCTCGACGCCGTAAGTTTTGTTTGTTCTCTATTCTTCCACAAGACAGCAGTGTTGTGACTACAGCATGCTTCGGGAGGTGGAGCGCGGCGGTGGCGGCGGCGGCGGTTTCTGCATGCAGCTTCCTGTCGGGAGTCTAAAAACCAGGCGAAGAGAAGGAGGTGAGGGAGGATGAGGGGGAGGAAGAGGAGGTGGAGGAGGAGGAGGAAGGTTACATGACCTATTGAGAGATCTAAAGGTTTTCTTAGATTGAGGGGAGTTGAACGTTCTGCGTGAGTAGATAAGGTGAGATGCTTCCCAAGGGGAGGAGGAGCAGGTGGAGGCGGAGGAGGAGGAAGAGCAGGAGGAGGAGGAGGTGGTGGGGGAGGGGCCTGTGTGAGGAGGCCTCGTTTGAGGAGTATCATGGTTTTGAGGCAGACAAGAAAAGGTCATGAGGAGTTATAAGACAACATGAACTGTAACTGTATTCTACTGCAAGTGCTTGTGTGTGTGTGTGTGTGTGTGTGTGTGTGTGTGTGTGTGCGTGCACGTGCACTAGGAGTGTGTGTGTGCGGTTGTGTAGCGTGTGTGTGTGTGTGTGTGTGCAATACTTCCACCTTCCAGAATACTTCCACCAGAAGACATTGGATGTCTTTGAAGCCGACGTGGCTTCAGTTGGAGACAGTGTGGGGTGGGAGGGTGAGTGTGGGGGGAGGGGCGGGTGCGCGCGTGAAGTGTGGGGGGCGTGGCCTAGTCGTCGATGCAGATGACCTCGCCGCTGCGCTGCTCCCGCCGGTTGACGAACATCTCGGCTTCGCGCTCCTTCTTCACGGACATGGGAGGCCCGTTCAGCACTGCCGACACAAGCAGAAGAGAGAAAACCTCAGCACAGACACAAACCTGCAGGTTCCGCCTCATTAAATCCCTTTGGGGCAACTGCGACTGACTGTTCTTCACTTTTAGGATCGGAAATAATCACGTGGTCATCAACAGGAGGTCAGATATTGGCCATTGTGCTTTCATTAGATAAACATTGCATAGTCTGCCTATTTTCAGAACTTTAGTTTCAGTGAAAACACTGCAGCCACTGGAGGAGAACCTGCTGTTTACAAAAAACAACCCTTATTTCCAAATGAGCGGCCGGGGATTTGCTGGATTTAACAGTAACAACTGCAGCAGCTGGATCCAGCAGCTCGTCCAGCGTGATTTCAGAGACGATCCGTCATTCCAGACAATGGCGTCCACTTACAAGATCGATGAAGGTTTTGCTAAAAATACGAGGACTACTGCTTTCCCAGTAGTTGAAAGAGGCACTTTCTATAAATATCTAAGGCAGTGGGTGGTGTGGAAAATAATTCCTAGAACAAACTTTGTCAGGGCTGCTGAGGTGTGTTGCAACAGACTTGGCTTGCGTAAATCATTTACACAGTTTAGGGTTTCAAAAAGAGAAAAGATCTTATCTGGGTCAACAAGACGATTCGACTTTAATTCTAAACCATATTTGTAGAACAAACAATGGGTTATGATATTGGCTTTAAAAGAAAAGGAAAACCTCAGAACCAACAACTCTTCTTACTACCTTTGGTGCTGCCAGATACATTATTTGTAACACAACTCTCACGATGGAGTTTTACCCAAACAGTGGAACGAAACGTTTCTAAAAAACAACGTTTGACCCAGAAAAATTAAAGGTGATTTATAGTCCATTAAATCAAGGAGGGAAATGGCTTGGACTTGACTGGACTTGGTAGTGAAGTGTGGTTGTTGACAGTTGGTGCTGAGCGGGAACCTGTCTGTCATCTCACGTCTGTTGCGGCTCAGGTTGCAGCCAAAGTGCAAGATTTGCTTTAAATGAAACGTGTCTGAGTTACAAAGAGCGTTGAAACGGCAACATTGACGACAGACGAGGTTCAATGAGACGACTGACATCACGAAGCGGCGACAGTGCAGATCATCTCTACAGTCTGTCTAGACCGGAGGTGGGCAAACTCTTCGACTGGTGGGGCCACAGTGGGTTCTAAAATGTGACAGAGGGGGCCGGAGCAGCAGCAGATGGATGGAGCGTTGTGGCGACCCACCTCATATTAGGATAAAATATATAATGGGATATCTAGAAAACTAAAATCAGCAAAAGCAAAGTTCCGACAAAATCAGTGTCTTTGAAGCCTCACAGTAATCAGCTCTTTATTGAAATGACTCTTGAAACACAGGCAACATGGTTGAACTACAGCTATTTTATGATTCACTGACTACTAATATAATTTCTTCAAGTTTGGAGGGCCGGATGAAAGAGCTTGATGGGCCGCATATGGGCCCTGGGCCGTAGTTTGCCCATACCTGGTCTATACAGTGATAAACCCCGGAATAACCTGGAGAAAAGTGAGGCCTGCAGTGAAAACACACACACACACACACACACACACACACACACACACACACACACACACATCCGGGCCAGGGGAAGCCGCAGACACACGCACACAAAAAAAAAAGAAAAGAAAAAAAAAACCGCACACAGGCATTAAAGAAAAAATGAACATCTTTCTGCACAAACCCACAGCTGGCCGGCAAAAAAAGTGAGCAGCCGCGCTTCTCAGAGTTGTGCACGGTGGTGAATGTGCTCGGGGAGTGCAACTGCCAGTCTAGCGCTCCTTTCAAAACAAAGCCGGGGAAGCGGACTAACGGTGCGCTTCACTCACTCGCGCCACAGGGAAAGATAAACTGTCATAACACCACTGTGCAGATCAAAAGGCTTGATAAGGAGAGTATTGAGTTGAAGACGTGTGCGTGTGTGTGCGTGTGTGCGTGTGTGTGTGTGTGTGAGACCAGAGAGGGGACCACTTATGGGAAAACCGATGGCATTTAGCCAGGAGAGGCCGGCAGAGGGGATGGAGGGAAGGGAAAAGGAGGAGAGGCAGGGTTGGAGAGTGTACGGCGTTGTGCGTCTGCAGACAATATCTGATAAAGGAGCAAAAACAAACGGAGGTAAAGACCGGGTGAAGGAGCGAGAGAGGGAGAAGGGAAAGGAGGGAAATGTGAAAGAGGAAAAAAGGGGAACGATTCAAAAGGAAAACGAGTCCAAGAGAGAAGAAATGAGACTTGACTGCTGATATTCCAGCAAGACATTTTACAAAGACTTCACGCTATGTATTTATTTGCACTTTATCCACTAGAGGGCACATATTTTTAGGGTTGGGGTCAAAGTCCAACACAATTCCCATTGCTTCTGTTTGAAAGAAGAAAAAAAAACTCCCTTTCTATCACCTCGTACATTACATTTCTAAAAACCTGCTACCATTAGATTAAGTGTTCAAAATTAATTTGTTAAATTGTATTTTTGGTGCACATTTGCCTGAACTGAAACATTTGTTTTGTACATCAAAACATGTAATGTTTTGTCATGTAATGACATGATGATGAGAGATCCATTTTTACGAGAAAAAAAACAAAAAAAACAAAACAATTTTGCATAGCTTTAAAAAGCTGTTTTGTTTTTTCACAGTCGCTCTTCTGTCTGATGAAAGGTCTCGAGCTCTAACCCTGTGTTTTTCATGCTAGTGTGTAGCAGAGCAGCCACGCACAATAAATCATCCAATCAATTCTATTTATCTGGAATGAAAATAAAAAAAGAAAGTGTGCTTTGTTCAGCTTCAGTGTGTTTGGAAGACTAACAAACAAAAGGCAGCAAGAACGTGGTCTCAGCAGCCAGAACCTGGTTGGGGAAATTGTGGCCAACCTGGGAGATGCATCCGTGCCCCTTGTGACATCACACAGGGCGCCAACTTCCAGAATAATGTGTTTCAGCGCAAACATTTCTGTGAAAGCTGAGCAAGCAAAAGAGGTAAAAGATGGATTTTTGGCATTCTCGGGGACTGGACTCACTGGCAGGCTACACGACACATCATCGCTGTTATAAAACCTTGGCCAAAGTGAATTTTATATGCTGACGGGACCTTTGAGAAGAAAGCCTGCCGAGCACAAGAAAAAGCCATCGTGGTCCACGTTCCCTCTGGCACCAAATCAAACGGGTCGGCTCTGTCCAACCTTCTCCTCCGTCTCTCACCGTGGCCTGCGAGCCTGCAGCCAAATCTGCTGCCTAATGAACACATTCTGCTCCCAAATTAGGTTGGCAGCGATAATTGCAGCTACGGTTAAATACAATAAATCCAGCAAACCCACACTTGGAGGCAACATTTTACGTCTGCCAGTCCCAAAAGTGCATGTTGGACTTATCATATCAAAATTGAAGAAGAAGAAGAAGAAGAAGAAGAAGAAGAAGAAGAAGAAGAAGAAGAAGAAGAAGAAGAAGAAGAAGAAGAAGAAGAAGAAGAAGAAGAAGAAGAAGAAGAAGAAGAAGAAGAAGAAGAAGAAGAAGAAGAAGAAGAAGAAGAAGAAGAAGAAGAAGAAGAAGAAGAAGAATTTATTTATTTTTTTACTACCACACTTTATTTAGAAAAAACAAACTGGAAAGAAAAAAGGGTTATGCAATAAAAACCTTCCTGGCTGGCATGACAGCCAGTGCCTCTCTGCTGTAGGTCCTGCTGCTATCTGACAGACGTAGACGCAGCCATCTTGGCACGAGAACACGCTCGCCGAGGAGCTTCGCGTGAGGGAAACCGTGCCAAAGCCTTTCATCAGAAACGACCTCCTGCGTCTGAACCGTTACGGGGCGAGAAAAGCGGCTAACAGTAAAAAGAGAGAGAGCGGAGAGCGGAGAGCAGAGAGGCTCCGTTTGGACTTGGATGTCAAGTGAGAGCTGCAGAGAGCTGCGTGTATCCATGTGTTGCAATGGTTTTTCAAAAGTGGAGGTCATCAATCAGGGTTCGCGCTGTTAGAAGACAGAATTGGCAGGAACATCCATGTCCCCCAGTGTGTGTGGGGTGCGTGCATGTGTGTGTGCGTGTTGTGCGCGCTGCTCTGGATGGGTGTCGCAGCCCAGTAAGTGAGATGCGAGTGATGAAAATGGTTTTGGTATAAACTGTTGGCGTGAAAACACTTGGCCAAGTCTCGGCTTACTTATTATTAGCAGCAATAATTTTAGACGGTTAAACTGCGCTGCATTTTTACAAAATAAGATCACACACTGTACACTAAACACCCCACAGAGCACCAGCAAGTTCACTCCATTACCCAAGCAGTGAGTCTGATTGCATTTAGCCCATTTAATACTAGCAAGATCACCTCCACTGGCTTTAACCACACTGCTAGCGTTGTAAACACAATGAAGAGACAATTTCTGAATAACGTGCAGATCATTCGAGAAACTTTGTAGACTTGTGAAGATGTTTAGAGCCACCAGGAAGTAACTACGAGCGGCAGTTCCAATCAAACCTATCAATCTCTGACTCCAATCGGACTTCTCAAAGTCCGATTTTAGTCGGACTAACACGTTTACATGCACTTCAGTTGTCCAGTCATAATCGGACTGAGGCAATAATTTGGTTTTAGCAGGACCTGAAAACTGGAGCAAACCAGCAAAGTGTAAAATGAACACAGGGCTCAGAAACACAGTGAAATGTTGTGTTAAGAGAAGTACGAAATTGGAGAGGATCAGCAGGAACTGCTGCCAAATTGTTGTGATGGGTTGTGATGTGATTGGTTTGCCAAGCAAAGCAAAACTCATTAGCAAAGTCATAACTGAGCTCATTTTTTTTAAAACCCTGTGTTAACATCACAAGTCAGAATGTCGGGTGGGAATGATGACGTTTGAGTCGACCGCATTAACGGCAGCAAGTCATAAAACTGAGATAAACGCATCCATTTTTGCTGATAGCATTGTTAGCAGGAGAAGCTACAATGTGTAAGTAGCTCATCAGCCTGTCTCTCAGTTTTGAGTACAGCTGATATATGGAGCAGCCATCTCTTAAAGAGTTTTAACAACAGATGCAAAACCGTTTAAATCATTCTTACCTAGCAGTATTCAGAAGACTGTTTTTGTCGCTTTCTGACCTTCCAGAAATACGACAACGATGTAACATAACATACAAGTCTAGTCAACTCTTTGTGGAAGCCTTGTTAACAGAAGCACCACTGGCAAAACTGTCGCAATCACAGCGGAGGTGCTTTTTCTAAAGACAAACCCACATCTCCATTGTTTTTATTTCAGGCTGCACCTTCATGAAGAGCTTTGATTTCTTTCAAGCGGAATAGGAAAATTCATTTCTTGAAGAAAAAAAAAAAAACAAACTCTCCAACATCACTGGAAAAAATGTGTGACTGTGCAACACTTTACCTTGCTTCCCTTCCAGAAACCAACTAAAGTCTGAGGTGTCCTGCTGATGTACAGCTGCAGGACACACACACACACACACACACACACACACGCCGCAAACTAGGAAAACTGATGACACAGACCAGAGTGTTTTATTTTCTGAGCGATCAGGGGGACATTTTCCGACGTGGAATCCATCACACTGTCCCAAAGAAGAAGCTACGAAGACACCAAAAAATGTGTCTCCGGGCTTCAAAGTGAGCCCCATCTTTCTTCCTGTCTTCAGCTGTGGGGGAGCACGGCTCATAAATACTGATGTTGGCTGTGATTAGGCTCAAAAATGGAAAATGGAGTGATTTTCCCCTTCAAATGACCCCCGGACAACAACAACAACAGAAAAAATGTCGACTGTTAAATTGTAAAAATGCTTTAATACAGTACAGATCTCAAAATCAGTCCCTTACAGTGAGTCGGGCTAACGATGCTACTGAAATGATGGATAAAGGCAACATCTAAGTTTGTTTCACGTCTGCGGTTGTTACTCCTGCGCTCCGCTCAGGAATGTTTCGGCCAAACGAGTCCATGGGAAGTTTTAAACTTAGAAGTAAGTTCTTTTTTTTCTGCCCTCCACGCCTGCCCCCCCCTCACCCCCCACTCACCCCCCCACGTCCCCCACCCCTCTGTGCTCGACTCGCAGGAGTCGAGTTAGTCGTTCTATTTCGAGCTTGGATTTCATCTGCCTGCGCCGTCGCAGATGAATTAGGCTCTTTGCAGGTTTTCTCGGTTGTGTGTGAGGTCTGCAGGCGCGCACATGCACGTGCGTGGGAGTGCGCATGAGAAAAGGGGAAAGACGGAGGAGTGGAGGGCCACGGAGGAATGAGGGAGTTCGGGGTCGGAGCGAGGGGACAGACTCGAGTTCAGTCGGACTGGCCGATGATGGATGGATCCATGGGGGGGGTGGGGGATGGCGGGTGGGGGGGTCTTTCCCGCAGAGGTAGAAAAAGTCTCAAACTCATAGTAAAAAAAAACCAAATCCATTTTTTTGTTGCGTTGCGTTTTCCCTTCGTATCTGAATTCCTCAAACCACTAATTGCATTAGCATGTTTTTCTTTTTTTCCTTCCTTCTTCTTCTGCTTCTTCTTCTTCTTCTTCTTCGTCCTTCCACGTTAGTCCAGACATCTGCACCCACAAACAAAAGGTTTCAGGCTCGGTTCCAGCGGCGCCTTCTCTATTTATACGAGGGTCTGTTTGTTCCAGGCAGGTCGTCTCTCCTTTCCTCCCCTCCCCACCCCTCACTGCCCCCCACCATGGTTAGTGTTGACCACCAGCTCTTCACCTCCTGCTTTTGGACTCCCTCCGCTTCCCATCGATAGTTTGTTCTCTTGGATTAAAGTGCTGCACTTATTTGCAATGTTTCCCGATCCCCCCACCCCCACCCTCATGCCCACCCTCACCCACAGGCCTCTTTGTCTTAATTCAATCCACCTGTTGGGGGCTTTAAATCTCCCTTTTTATTCCTGGCATTCCAGCCGTGTCAAAGTGCTCCGTCCTTGGACTTTTTCAGGGTTTTTTTTCCCCCTTGTTTCTCGTTCATGCACGCGGCCTCGCCGTCCAGTTTTTTTTTTCTGTTCACACTTCCTCCTCCTCCTCCTCCTCCTCCTCAGGCGCCTCTCGCTCAGGGTTTCTTCGGCCGGCCGTTGCGCGGCAGGTTCTCCACCGTGTTGCTGAGGCGGTACTTGACGATGATGCTGTGCACGGTGGACTTGGGCATCCTCAGCTCCAGCCCGATGGCGCCCTCCGACTTGCCGTCCTTCCACAGGTCCACCACCCGCTGCCGCTGCACCACATCGTGCTCCTTGGTCTTCTGGCAGGCAGCGGCCGGCCCTCCGCAGGCACCCCAAGCGGCTCCCCCGGTGGCCCCAGCAGCAGCAGCAGCAGCAGCAGCAGCGGCGGCGGCGGCAGCTTCTGTGGGGGCAGACAAGCGGCAGACTGTAGTGGAGGCTCGGAGTGGAGTGGAGGGGGGTGGGGGTGCAGGATAATGTCACACTCTAAGTTGGTTCCCCTGTGTCTAGTCTGCCTCCCTTCTCTGCGAGATGAGTTCAGCTACTGGAGGTGGCCTGGTGGTGGTGGTGGTGGGTGGGTGGGGGATTGGTGGTGGAGGGGGTGGAGGGGTTGGGGGTTGAGGGGTGGAAGGGTCGGTGTCGCAGCTCAGAGCTGGTGCTTGCAGTAGTGAGGGCTTGAATTGCTTTGTTCCACTTGAAGGGCCACCTACGCTGTCTAAGCACGAGGGAGGAGGAAGTGTTTTGCCGCTTTGTTACCGCGGACGAGCTTTTCCGTGGCAGTCGAGTCGACTTGGGCAGGAACGGGGCATCCCAGAATGCAATTTTCCGGATTAAGCTTGGCTGCTAGATCGCTCAGAATCAGCTCTGGAATCTAGCTCGTCCGGCGTGCCAACCTCCCGCAGGCGGCGCTTTTCGATCAGTCTTATTCATTGGATACCACAATCATAGCCAGCGTCATTTAACAGACAAAGAGGCAGGAGGTGTGCGAGAGCGAGAAGCCGCAGCTCCAAAGCTGCTTGGAAACCCCAGCGGAAGAAGCTACTGAGAGTCGTGGAGGTGGCTGCTGCCAAAGAGATCAACATGAATCCCGCTACAGTTGCAGTTTGATCAGAACAAGAAGGACTTTCACATTAAAAGAGGAATGTGGAACGGGCTCCTTTGAATGGACACCATGTTCCTGACAAGCTGGCAGCCAACTGGTGCTGATGTGCAGTTTGTGTCACCTCTCAGTAGTAAGTAAGAAGCCTAAACTAAGAGGAACAAACCTGGTTTGTGAGGTACGTTAGTCACCAGCACGGTGGCCCCCAAGGACCACATGAGTCGCCCCCCGCAGGCCTGTTCTAAAAAAGCACCACTCGTTGAGCTGCGTCTGAAATTCAATTTCATCCAACCTTGTTGGGTCATTGTTGATAGTTATTGAGAACTCATTAACGCGATTAGTGTCATCAAATACATCAGTATCATTAATGATACTACTAAACTAAAGGTTAACTGAGAAAATATGTTATTTCAGGAGAGTGTAGCAAACTGGTTGCCTTGGTTTCAATATGACTCAGTACCTGAAGTAGCTCTGTGGTTCAAAAAGGTTGGTGACTCCTGCTTTGGACAGAAGGATCGTCCAGTTACTTCTGAAGTTTTACCCCCAACACCTTCTATTGCAGGGGTGGGCAAACTCTTTGACTGGTGGGGCCACAATGGCTTCTAAAATGTGACCGGAGCAGCAGCAGATGGATGGGAATGTTTTGGTAACCCACCTCAAAGGAGGAAAAAATATATCATTCAGACGTATGTAGACCAACATGTTGCTTTAATGTCAAATGAAAATGAACAAAAGTGTTGGAACGAAGTCTGTGTCTTTGAAGCTCCACAGTATTTAGCTATTTATTGAAATAGTCAGGACTCCAGGACTCCCTTGGAAAAGAGATTATTTTTAATCTTAATGGGACTTTCCTGGTAAAATAAAGGTTAAATAAAAAAAAAAATGCCTCTGAAAACACTGAAAGTGGATGGAATACAGCTATTTTATGACTTCCTGACAATTCATTTAATTTCTTCACGTTTGGCAGGCCGGATTAAAAAGCTAAACGGGCCACATATGGCCCCAGGGCCGTAGTTTGCCCATGCCTGTTCTATTGGCTCTTCACCACATGCTCATGTGAAATGTATCCACGTTAATTCACCAGATATCAGATTGTCTCAGATGGAGAAAAAGCAGAAATCAAACCTCCATTGGCACAATCGACGCATCGCCACAGTGTTCCGGAAAGTTCACGGAGTGCAGCTGATGTTGTGGATGCAGGAAGAGCGGCTGGGAGTCCAGCATATTTTCGAACGTGTTCAGGGAGGGAGCTTTTCCTCAGGAGATGGAGACAATTTCAGAGGTCGCGCAGAAATCAGACGACTGTGTTGTTTTCACTCTCTCCGTTTCTCCCCGCCGAGCCTAAAAAAAGGTTTTGGGAGCAGCGCGACCCCAATCAAGTTCGCAAAACGTGTGCGTGAGCGTTCGCTATGCGTGCCTGCGCCCTGCCAGAGTTCAGGGTGGAATCAGACTGGGCCGAGCGGCTCAGCGCTGGGCTGCAAGAAGGCCCCCGCAGAGCCGGTGGAAGAGGGGGGGGCTGAAAAAAAAGAAAAAGCACGCAGTAACACAACCGGCGCACGACTATTTCTGAACAGAGAGCGGCGGGGCCCAGCCTTCTGCCACTTCACAAGTCACAACACGACGTTTACACAACCAAACTCTCTCTGCGGTGCCGGCCTCTCTCAAAATACCTCGGCACGGACTCCGTGTGTGTGTGTATGTGTGTGTGTTGCTTTTTTTTTTTTCTTTCTTTCTTGGCACGGCTCGACACAGACCGGCCGAGCATAATGACATTTTCAGAGATAGGCTCTGGCTCTCCAAAACGCAATGCGTTCGACAGATGTCTTGGCCTGCAATTACATAAATCGAGATACAGTGAGCGCGAGGCAGGCGCGGCGCTCAGAATGCAGGGTGTCGCGGTTTTTCGGGGCATATCTGTGGTTTTGCCAATTATCTCGGCTATTTAAACATACGCAGCGTGAGTGAGCAAGCGAGCCAGCGAGCCAGCGAGCACGAGGCCGGAGCCTTGAGCGTCCACGGTGAGCGAACGACCGGAGAGCTGCAGCGTGAAAGGCTCCGTTTAACGGAACAAGTGCAGGGCAGACCGCGGCGTGTCGCGATTGAAAGACAAATGAATCGCAGTCGGTGTGTTTTAAATAAATATTAAGCTTTGAACGTCCATGAAAGTGCAGCGGGACAGCTGCATTAGCGCTGCTCTGGCAGCGTCTGCGTGATGGCTGCCTGTCACATTCTCTTCTTTCCTGTCTCTTGACTCGAGGAAGCCGAAAACGCTTCCACACGTCCGACTTGAAACTCAATGGAACATCTGGAATTTCAAAATAAATAAAAAAAACTGTCACTCAGTTCTCCCGCGCTACTGTGGCATCCAGCGCTTGCCTCCGTGCTGCTGCTCGATATCCAGAAGCCAGATAGAGTTGGGCACAGACGGGCACAGGTTGCCTCCGTCGGCGTCCACGACAAGGTTTCCAAGCTTCGCACAGCCAGAAGGGGAAGACAATCGCTGAAGATTCTCAATGGGTAACAGAAGCCGGACAAATGTAAAACACTGGTCGGGGGCCATGAAGGCAGCGCAGCAGACGGCCTCCGACTGTTGCTCAACACAGCAGCGGGTCGACTGCGGAGGGCTGGGGCTCGCTGAGCGATGAAAATGCCTTAATATAGAGCGCAGCACGTTCCTGTTTGATTCGGGTAATGTCTATTTCAGGTGTCTATCTGGCAGCCACATCTGAACCGGCGCTGCAGATGTTTTTTTTATTCCAGCGAGGACCCTTTGAAGGTTTCACAACGTGAGCTGCCGCCAGAGATAAAGGCGCCGTTCAAAGTGTTTCACCGGGGAGTTCTCCGTTCCGCATATTTCAGGATTAGACTCGAGGGTTAAACTTGGTTTTTTTGGGGGGGTGTTTTTTTGCCGAAATACCCAATTCCCACTTTGTTTTTTGTCTGCAACGACCTTACCATATAAAGATGGGATTCCTGAGATGCTGGAGGCATTTCTGCCGATTGCGACTTGCCAAGTGATCGGGTCCCTAAAGACGGATGTGCGCTGCCGTGCCAGCGTGCGGTGGAGACTCTGCAGCGCTGGCGTCCGCTCTGTCAAACATCTGCACACACACACGGAGGCTGCAGAGGCCACCGCAGCTACATCATCCATCAGACTGACCCGCCTTCTCTCGCATCTTTCCTATCAATTTTCCAGCCATATGGCTGTAAGGTCAAACCCGAATAATAGTGGAATAGTGAATAAAAGCCCTGATAAAAAGTGGACACACACCAGTTTTGTAATCAGAAAGGTCAAGATGATGTTGATTTGCCAGAAATGTTTGGGTTTTTTTGTAGAGGAAGTTGAAGGAATGATGCAGAGGGTGTTTCAAGGATGACGTTCCTCAACAGAGAAGTTCTCAATTCCATTGAATAAACTTAAACATCATGATGTAACACAAGTCTTTTATTAGATTCCTCTTCTCTCAAAAACGCATGATCCAAACTGTGTGCGACCAGTTTTGTAACATTGTACACTTCTCCTTTGAAACGGTATTTACCAACAGAGAATTTCTGATTGTGTCATTTCAGATTCCAGGGACGACTGACGAAACTCTTGTGACCTGCTGCATTTCCAGCGATAGCACGCGGCTCATTTTAGGTCCTTATTTCCATGACACACTATAGTGTATGCAATGTGATCTAAACAACCTTTAAAAAACCATCATGTTTAGCCCTCTCTTTAATAGCCTCCTGAAAAAAACTGCTGAGATTGATCAGTTTATGACTTGAAGCAATCAGAAGAAGTGAAAAGTAGATTCTTTCATTCCTGGGGTGTTCGCTCACAGACCAGAGATACAAATCATTATTAGAAAATATTCGAGTGAACTAAAAACAAAAAACAAAAAAAACATGAATGAGATTGTTTCATGGTCATCTGGGGAAAATTGGTCCAGTTCCAGGAAAGATCATGTTGCTGAGAATGTTGAGGAGTGTCCTCTGCTTCAGTCCTGGGAAGAACGTCTTTTTTTTTTTTTTTTGAAGTTGAGACAGAAAAACAGCACCATAGATAGAAGGAAAGTTGTGTATTTTCAACCCCTCACGTTTTGCTTTGCGCCCGCAAGGAAAATGCAGCTCTGAATGTTTCCACAAAACGTCCCTTTTCAAACAGACGTCCATCAGTCCTCCCCGACCAAAAGAAACACCCAACAAGACCTCAACACATTCATTTACCAACAGAGCGACGTTGAACAGGTTAAATTCGTCTGCTAAGCTATAAATCAGTTTCCATGCCAGGGGCGTCTGCGGCGAGATTGCAAGAGCACCTTCACAAAGAACCATAAATCCAGGTGGACCTGACAGCGCCAAGTGTGGAGCAGCAGAAACAGACTGCCATTCTTCTGTTAATTACTCCCAATAGCGTAATTACGCCTGGTATTACACCTTTGAAGTCTGCCATTATTGGTTGCAGCGCAAGCAGACGAGCACGCGTTCCGCACGCACGCACACATGCACACACACACACACACACACACACACACACACACACACACACACACACACACACACACGCACGCACGGGCAGCACTTGCACTGGCAGGTCAAGTTTCCTCCTCGGTGAAATACTCGGTGTGAAATTAAAAACACAGATTCTACTGAAGCTGCCGCTTGTCCAGATTTGACTGGGCGGAGCTTCAGACACCGACCTGATATGAAGGATCCCGGCGGCATCTGGCTGTAGTTGGCTCCTCCCATGTGCAGGGCGGTCGGAGGGGCCGGAGTGAAGGGGGCGCCGTAGTTGTGCGGGGTCGCGTAGGGTCCCGGAGGTATGGGCTGCATCGGGGCAGAGGTGCTTTTTATTGACGAGCAGCGATTGAGAGGAATGTCACGAATAGAAGAAACAACTGGACTTATTGACTCAGCAGCTGCGGCGAGAAATTGAAAACAAAACAATTTGGAGAGGCTGCGTTTAATTGGCTTTCATCCACGTGCAACTTTTCCACTGAGTGCAGACAGCTCGTGCAGGTCTCAGCCTGCAGTCGTCCTGCGTCTGAAAGTGCTTGTGCTCAAGAAAACAAAGACATTAAAAAAAAAAAAAAAAAAAAAAAAAAGAATAAATATTTGTCGGTGCTGACCGGAGGTGCGTGCGTTTCCGTGCCCTTGCTGGCCAGCCGACTGAGGATGCTCCTCTCTGACATCTGCAGGCGGGCAGCGATGGGCGGGACCCTGGCCAGCGTGGCTGGCAGCCGGGTCACGTCGGCCTTCATGTCACTCAGCAGCTCCTCCAGCTGGTTCAGCACTGCCATGACAACAACAAATACACTTGAAAAAGACGTCCTTCTGATCGTTTACAACGACATTTGATTGGATTGAACAGAGCAGCACCTAAATCTCCGGGGTCATAATTCTTGAAATGGAACAAAAAAAAAGTCCTTTAAGGAGGTCCACTTTGTAAAATTCTAGCATTTACGGGCTCTGGGAGCTATAAATAGTTTATTAAACATCTCGTCTTACAGACTTTTGGACATTTCAGTCAGTCGGTGCCCTGCAGAGGTTTCTGCTGACATTCATCATTATCTCACCACTCTGTCATCACATCCGAGCACCAACTGCCCCAAAGGCAGTTTGACAACACATGTTTGGTTTGACAGCGTTTGTAAAGTTTAGCGCTGCTCCGTCCAGAAATAGAGCACAGGAACAAGGAGAGTGGCGTGTTATTCTTTCAGCAGAACAATATAAACAGGGCGTGAGTAGTCAGACCGCCGGCGAGGAGATGTTTGGATCAGTCCCTGAACACGGTGTAGGCTTGTCTTGCTTGGCTTTACGTGAACTGGCTTCTGGTAGAGTGATTGACTCGCTGCAGCAGGGAAAACCGATGCAAGATGTCTATCTCTTTTTATGACGACGCCGCCTGCCAGCCTCACCTCTGCTGCTCTGGCTACCTCCTTCACATGCACCCCGCAAACTTTTTCCTTGTATTAACTGCGAGCGCAGGTATTTTTATCCTATGTTTGCCCCTGACCTTTGTGCAGGACGGCGTTGGCCGGCTTGTTGCCCGCCAGCGACTCCTTGCTGAGGTGCTGGTGCGACTCGGCCAGGCACTCCACCTCGGCGAAGCGAGCATTGAGTGCCATGGCGGGGTGGCTGGGGTCCTGCGTCATGTTGAGGTACGCCGCCCGACGCAACTGCTCCTCGATCACCAGCGCCTGCTCCAACAACTGCAGGACACAAAGGAGGTTAAATATGCACCCCGACTGCCGCACAGGCAAGTATGACATTGTCGCAAAAGATGAATTTAGTGCGAGGTTGGGCTTGATGTGGTCAGATTTAATATATGTATATATATATGTGTGTGTGTGTGTGTGTGTGTGTGTGTGTGTGTGTGTATACACATACATATACACTAGCAGTCAAAAGTTTGGACCCACCTTATGAATTTAATGTCTTTTCTTTCATTCTCATGACCACTGACATTGCAGTTTCTCACTGAAGGCATGAAACTATGTTTCTCACACACACACACACATATCAAGCCTTCCTTTTGCCAGACCTTTAGTATGGACCTAAAATGACGCAAAAAGGAAAACCTAAAGTCCAAAAAGTCTGAATTTAACCATTATTATTATATATATATATATATATATATATATATATATATATATATATATATATATATATATATATATATATATATATATATATATATATATATATATATATATATATATATATATATATATATATATATATATATACATATATATATATATATATATATACGTATATATATATATATATATATATATATATACATATATATATATATATATATATATATATATATATATATATATATATATATATATATATATATATATATATATATATATATATATATGTATATATATATATATATATATATATATATATATATATATATATATATATATATATATATATATATATATATATATATATATATATATATATATATATATATATATATATATATATATATATATATATATATGTATATATATATATGTATATATATATATATATATATGTATATATATATATATATGTATATATATATATATATATATATATATATATATATATTTCAGTGCACTTAAAAGAACAAGCCCTTATATTGCTCATGGTGCATCCTCCAATACATTTCAATGGACTAGGTTCAGCTAAAAGGGTTAGCTGAACTACTTAGCCTCAACCTGAACTATTTAGTAATCCGCAACATTCGTCATACAACTCTTGCTCATGCAAAAGTCACCAGTGTGATGATAAACAAGCTATGATGAGTAAAATATTAACAGCAGAAATTCCCCTGTTAAAAACAGTTGTGTATTACTTCATCAAATCTAGAATGACTCAGCAGGGCAGGTTATAACACACGAGTGGCGGCCAGACGGGGGAATGGGGTAAATGAGGATGTTGAGGGCAGGATCTGAAACATGTCAGTCGGGCAGAAAACAGGATGAGGGCTGTTCAGGAAATGCAGCGGTCAGCAATACCATCCAGTCAACATGTGGGTCTTGGGGCATCGGTCATCAGACCATCAAACCAGTCTGGTGACCCAAGACGCAGGGAAAGAAGTTAATAAAGCAGTTCCAGGAAATATGAAGTCACCGTGGAGTAGGGATTCAAATGCGTCCTGGCATTTATTGCTTTTTAAATGTTGGCTGGTCTTTCTAATCATAATCAATTTGAGCAACAAAAAACGAAAAGAATTACTCTTTAAAAAGAGATGTAAAAAGAAATATAGTTCTCAGATACTGATGTTCAGTATCTCAGTTGCCAGAGTGGAGCTGGAGCGTCAAGCGTCTCGTCCTACCTTGAAGCGTCGGGCCAGGAACTTGTTCTTCATCTCCAGGAAGTTGCCTTTGTTCGCCTGCGATTTGAAAGGCTCATTGACGATGGCAAACTGTGGATCGTTCTGGATGTCCTGCCACCGGGCGTAGCCGTGTCTGGTACACAGGTCAAGGGTCAGCACGGATTTCAGGTGTGACCTTGGACCACCGGCAGCCCGGCACAGTAAACACAACGAATGAATCTCCAAGATTACTTCAAGAGTTTGTTGGAAAAAACGAGCTGGAGCTCTATGGGCCTAGTTTAGCATTTAAATCAGCATGAAACTGGCTAAGTTAAGCTAAAGGTAACAAATGTGACTGCTCTGTTAAAAGTTGACAGCTAACAGGTTTGTCCAATCACCTCTCACCATTTCCCTCCTCTGCCACTTGTCTTTACCACTCTTGAAGGAGTTTCCGTCGAGTCAATCAAGTGACCGGCGTGCACGTATGTTTATGACGATCACCACATGGATGAGGAAAAGACTTTGCAGATCATCTGCTGCTCATCACTGAAGATTTGTGTCAGATTTATTTTTAGATGTTGTAGCTGTGAAGATGCGTGTCTGATTTCAACATTGGGGGTAATGTGTATTAAAAAAACAGGAACTTTCGTCCCGAGCCAGATATAAAAACATGATCTGCGATATATACAACTTTCCATGTCATTTCAGCAATCGTGTGACCATTAGGAGGGGGAAATGGGAAAGGGTGACCCCCGCTTCATCTGAACTGTAACAGAATCTGTGTAGCAGCACCTCAGAAGATCGCTAATGAGCGGGTTGTAACGGCATCACACATGTAAAAATGATTGGTGGGTTATTTTAAACTGCGAGCCAGGCTGGCTGCTTCCACTCCCGCCTCCAGACTTCGCACTAAGTTAGGCAGCAGACACGGGGAACGTGATCGATCGGCTCGTGTAACCCTCTGGGAAAAAGGCCATTCGTCCTCAAAAAAAGAAAAAAAAAATCATAAGCTGCTGCTGCTGCTGCTCCTTGAGGCCGAACATTCATTTCTGCAGCTGATTTATGCCTCTTGAGCCGCTTTCAAGTGCAAAACCGCTGTTATCTGAGCAAAGTCCGACAGCGCTTCCCCACTTTTTCCTGTCAAGCGTCGCCTCGGCGTCAGTTGTAGGGCAACAGGCTGATGCAAAAGCCGCCGCGGGGCCCTTAATGACTATAATAGACGGGGCGACGTGACCGAAAGGAACCACTACATCAGCTCCCAGCGTGCGCTCCTCACCATCCGTGAAGCCCTGGCTGCCTTGTTGACTTATGACGCTGGGCTTCTGCCGGCTGATAGGAAAATAAACACGGCGGGGTCGTTGCCCGGGCAAACGCTGTCAAGGATACATCACGATTCCCGCCAGCAGCCAGAAGTCGTGTCGGCGGTGCCAGATCTCGTTCATCTTCCCCGAGGAGATGGCGGCCCGCTCCTCGTTCTGCCAGAGAGTGTGCAGCTCTGCGTGGAGGAAGCCAAGACAAAAGAGGAGGCGGGGGTGTTGGGGGGGGGGAGGAAAATAAAAACGAGGCTGGTCAAAGTGCTTCGCTTGCCGAAAAAAAAGGAGAAAAAAAAAACCTGGCTGCAGGTGTTTTCCACAGAACAAAGGCCTGCTCGCCGTCTGCTGTCAAGATGGAGATCAGTCTGGCTCATCGTGCACGAGCTCCAGCGAGCAGCAGAGGTGGAATTTTTTCTTTTCTTTTTTTTTTTCATATCAGCGTCCTGAGTTCTTGAGTTCTGTTGTTTAGGCTGCTCGGTGACTTGTTTGGGGAAAAAAAAAACTCAATGTTTTCACCTTTTTTCCTCCTTCGTCTGTTGGGGGATTCACAGGTGTTTCTGCTTAAATTTGGGAGGAGGAAAAAAAGATTTTCCTGTAACTGAAAAAAATGTGCCGATACAGAATAATTGTTTTTTGTTATTTTTGAATTGTGCACTCAGTTCTTGCTTTGATAAATTTGATACATTGGGAAACAAACGATGGGAATTCCTGTTTGCCAGTAACGTTTAGTGATGTAAAGGGCAAAACCGGTACCGGAAAAATAAGATTGGTATGACAGGTGTGCCAGATCGTTAGTGTGGACCTTAACTAATCCCACACTACGCAAACTTATAATATTTCGGTAGCCTGCCAATGTTGTCTAAGAAAAGTTAGATTAGAGCAGCCTTTACTTGTGTTGCTTGCTACAGAGCGTGTTAAACCACAGGCTAGTCACAGCACCAGAAGTCAGCTGTTGGTTCCGCCTTCTGAGACCAACTCACAATCCCCCTTTTATCTTTCACACAGATCATTTGACTAACATCCTAAAACTTGGGCATCGGGCCATAAACAGAGACTAAATATGGCTTTTTTTGTTTTGTAAATCTGGATTCTGAAGTGTTTCTGAAAAAAAAATCATCAAGCTGCTCCACAGATCATAAATAAAGATCTGAAAACCTGCCCTAATATGGCATTTTCAACAAAGCTCCCCTAATTTTTTTTAAAATCCTTTTCCGTTTATTTTTAAATAAATATGGATAGGATATGTGGAAATATGGATGGATAAATACAGTTGTTTTTTTTAAGCATTGTTTTAATATCTAAATCCCACTGACCGGTGAAGCCGCCGTCTGCGATATTGAACATGAAGCGGGGCCGCTCAGCTGGAGGCCTGCCGTTCCCTCGGAGAGCCTCCTCCTTGGCTGTGGCCTTGACCTCCTTCCCAGCATCCCTCTCTCCCTTGACTTCCTCTGTGGGGACGGCAGGAGTCTCCTTCAGCTTCGAGCCGTGCGTGTTTAGCGAAGAGCCCCGCCAGCCGCGGATAAAGAGACGTACCTTTCTTCATGTCAGCTGCCTCAGATTTATCTTTAACATCTGTCGCTTCTGTTGCTGCAGGTGCCTCCTTGTCTTTTTCCTTCTCCTCCGCCGACTTCTCCCCGTCTGACCGCAGAAAACATAGCACCTTATGTTTCCAGCGACACTCTATTGAAATACCCCGTCGGCCTCTCTGGCTGTGTATCCTCACCTGGCTTCTCCTCCTTGACCTTAGAGTCCGGCTTCGCTTCCTCTTCACTCTCCTCTGTTTTCTCCTCTGCTGGACCAGCCGTCGTCTCTTTCTTTTCCTCCTCTTTTAGCTCGCTCTCTTCGTTGCCGTCTGTCTTCTCGCCGGCGGACACGTTTGGCGACGTGTCTTTGGTCGAGGCGGAGTGCTTTGCGGCACAGAGAAAGGTGGGTTTTGACTCACTGAGGCCTGAAAACTCACAAAGACTGCTGTTTGATTGCCAACGGTTCAGTTAACTGATCAGTAACAGTATTTTTAATCACATGACACAGGGATTTTCTAATGATCGCAATATTGAAATTAAAATGCTATTGCAATTTGCTCCAACTAAAACAATTACTTTGGAGGGAACAATAAAAATAAGTGCCAAAAGGTCTTTCAACATATATATATATATATATATGTATATGTGTGTGTGTGTGTGTATATACACATATATATATATATATATATATATATATAAAAATACATATATTTCAAAGGGCGACACGGTGGCGCAGTGGTTAGCGCTGCCGCCTCACAGCAAGAAGGTTGTGGGTTCGATTCCGGGTCTGCGTGGGTTCTCTCCGGGTTCTCCGGCTTCCTCCCACAGTCCAAAAACATGCACGTGAGGTCAATTGAATATTCTAAATTGTCCGTAGGTGTGCATGTGAGTGTGAACAGTTTGTTTCTATGTGGCCCTGCGATGAACTGGCGACTTGTCCAGGGTGTACCCTGCCTTCGCCCTAAGACAGCTGGGATAGGCTCCAGCAGACCCCCGTGACCCTGAATTGGAATAAGCGGGCATAGAAGATGAATGAATGAATGAATGAATATTTCAAAGGTCTTATTTATATACTATACAAATTATACTGTATATATACTATACATACATATATATGTATGTATATGTATGGATGTACATATTGTATGTATAAATATACATATATATGTACTGTATATATATTTTTACATATATACATATATACAATATGTATACATATATTTCAAAGGCCTGATATATAATATACATACAAATAGTCATACATATATAAATTATATATGTATGAAAATATATGTATATTCATGTATATGTGTATATATATGTAAATATAAAGACTACATGTAGATTCAAACTGCCCATCTTTCAGTGTCTGCAGCCTGTTTGTGAAAATACCATCCTTTGCACCTTGTGCTTGCACCACTTTGGTGCAGTAAAACACCCAGTCCTGGAAGCTGGAAGCACTGAGAACCTCTCCCAGGTGAGTGAGCACACCTCCAGCCAGGTGTTCTCTCCAGGCTCACACCACCTCAAAGCAGCTCTGGTTTTTACCTCCTTCCAAAGATGTGGAAGGTCCAACTAAACATCAGTTTTGGCTGGACTCTAAAATCCTGCTTTTGCAGGAGGCTGTAAACAGTGGGGCTAAATTTTTGGAATTATTCAGGCAAAGCTCCTCAATTTGAATATGAAAATATGGTTAGTATTGAATTTTTGATTTTTTTTTTTTTTTTTTTTTTTCCCCCCAGATTTCTGTCTTGGATAAATGAGCATCATGAGGGACATTTAAACCCAGCTCCCACCTCCTCTGGCTCTGCAGCCTTGTTATCCCCGTCCTTCCCCTCGTCCTTCTCCTTCTCCTTCTCCTTGTCAGCCGTGGTCTCTCCTTCCACCTTTTCCTCCTCCTCCTTCTCTGCCTCCTTTCCGTTCCTCTCCAGTAGCTTCTCAACTGGAGCAGGGGTCGCTGCTCGCAGAGAAAGAAAAAACAATTGTGGGATTCGTCTCAGACTTCATTGTTATTCTTTACATAGGGCGCCCCCTGCTGGGGATTGTGAGCCATTGTCTTGGCCTACCTGGCTCGGAGGTGCAAGGCGTGTTGTTGCAACTGGCATCGGGGGTGGGCGTGGCGGTCTTGACCTGAGGAGAAGACGCCCTGGAGGAGGTTTTGTCCAGGCTGACCTCAGGTTTGAGCTCTGGGAGGCTCCACCGGCCGTTGATGTGTTCAAACTCCTGAATCTGTGGACACCAGAAGACAAAGCAGCTTGGCAACGCGCCAGAGTAGAGCCACTAGAATAAACTAGCCTACACCACTGCTCTTAATAGCACCTTGTTCCGAATCACTGCCCAAGCGCCCTGCTCACCTGGCACACAGTCGTAAATTCTGCCTGACAGAGTCGGCACAACAGGATATTGGCAAGTTTCGACAGGTTGTTCTCAATACTGGAGGGTGAAGCGTGTTTGCCTGAACTGAAGAGCCGAAGATTCTAAAATATGCATTTTTTCCCCCTCTGCCAGAATTAGACTTAAAGCGATTAACTTTAGAACTGAAGGCGTTGAGGCATTTTAACGCGGATATCCTCACATAAATTAGACATAACGCCTCAATTATTTCCAGAAGATAAACAGGACCGGCATTCCTGCGTGTCACAGTTTTATCAGACTCCCTCCCCCAACTTCTTATTTAAGGGTGGTGTTGCTTCACATGTTGATGCAAACACGACACCATACGCAGCTCCCCACTCCTGACCGGGCCGTTTTAATGGGGAAAACACGCAGTGGCTGTTCGTAGGAAATGTGCCTGTTGCCTTGCAGGTGTTATCGCTGACAGCGGCTGTACATCAAAATGAGCCGATCCAACGAGACAAGTGCATCTTTTTTCAACTTTTCTCTGTCAGTGGATTGTTCTTAAATATATCGCCATTGTAAAAGAGTCCATTTTGGCGGCGCTGCGATCCAAGCCGCCAGCTGCTCTTCTGCTCGGCGCCTTCAGGAAAAGCAGCTGCGCAAAGCGCAACCTCAGGTGTTTCAGGATCAGCCGGGAAAGCAGTTTTACAACCGCTGGCGCCCTCGCCACCGTTTGTTTCGAGCGTTTGTCTCGCACTCAAAGCAGCTTTGCTCTGACCTTCTTCTTGACGAGGGACATGACGCCGATTCGGGTGAGGACTGGCTGCCGGCAGAGGCCCTCCCTCGGGACGCCATCTGCAAACGTTTCTGCGCCGTCGGCCACCGGCTCGCACAGGTGCCGCATGAAGAGAGAGACGTAGGCTCTGTGGAGAAGAAGAGGCAGTTGTGGAACAAGGGGGGGACGCAGAGAAGGCAGGTGAAACGCTCGGACTTCGACCGTGACGTCTCCAACACACACAGCGTTTTCAAGTTTCAGTCCATTGAATAAACAGTCAGCTACCTTTATATAACAAAGAAAAAAATTCTGATTTTGTCTTGTCTTGTTCTTCTGTCTTTGCCTATCTTGTTTTGCCTTGGACTATTACGACCCATGTGTTTGATCATAAAATCTTAATATAACAAAGAAAAGAGGCGGCAGCTGTGAGAGAAGGTGTACTGAAAACTAGTAGCAGCTGTTCTGATCAACCACAGAAGAAAGAAGCTATGACAACGTTGTAACAACAAGGGCTAATGCTAAACAGATTAGCATGGCGACGGCCGGAGCAGCCGTTTATTACAGCCGGACGGTGTTTTCACTCAGGACTTGAAGGCTCCCGAGCAGTTTTTGGCTCGAGCTCCATTAAACAGCGTGGATGGTAACAAAAAGCAGGGCACCGACAGGAGGCCTCCAGCAGGTTACTCAGTTCACCCAGTTCACCTTCCCAGGTTTGAAATCCCCTTTACTAACGCCGTGCACGGGCTCTTCACCGGATGGATGCAAATAACGTAAATCCAAAAGTGTTCAGGGGAAATGTCAGAGCGGTTTGACTCGAGTTGGCTCTTACTTGAATTCTTTCTCGGTTTTGCCCTTGAGGTCACGGACGAGCCACTGTGAGGAGAAGGCGTCCTGGGACGGCATCCCCCAGCGCATCACCGCGTTGAGGAAAGCCTTTCGCTGCCGTGTGTTAAATCCCAGCACCTGGTAACACAAGATTCCCTCTTTGAAAACATTCATTGTTAAGTTTTTGGGCGACATTGTGGCACAGTGGTTATGGTTGTGAGTTTGATTCCTGGCCTCGGGCCTTTCTGTGTGGAGTTTGCATGTTCTTCCCGTGTCTGCCTGTGTTCTCTTCGGGTTCTCCGTCTTCCTCCCACACTCCAAAAACATGCACATGAGGTGAATTGGAAACTGTAAATTGTCCCTGGGTGTGTATGTGAGTGTGAATGGTTGTTTGTCTCCATGTGGCCCTAATAAAGTGGCCACTGGTCCAGGGTGTCACCCTGCGTTCACCCTATGACAGCTGGGAGATGCTCCAGCAGACCCCCGAGACCCTGAGCTCAGGAAGAAGCAGGTCTTGAAGATGGAAGGATGGATGTTCAGTTTTGTTGGTAAAAGTAAAACAAAAGCAACAAAATTAGTGAGCACACTGCTAAACTCTGCACTACTGAGTTACGAAAGAGGATTAGGGCCACAAGAAGAGAAAAACATATTACACAAAGGAGATTTTTTTTTATTTAAGTTTTCATTTTAAGTTTTAAGTTGAAATTTCGTGAATAAAGTCAAAATTTCGTTAAAAAAAAAAGTTGACGTAAAAAAGACAAAATTTCCTGAATAAAGCGGACGTAAAAAACAACATTTCGTGAAGAATGTCAACGTTAAAAAAAAGATGAAATTTTGTGAATAAAGTAGAAATTTCATGAATAAATTGGAAATTGCCGAGTAGACTGGATGGATGGTGGATTAATCCAGTTACCCACAGTTAACAGTAAACTGCCCAGTAAACTACACTAGACTCGCATGCAGAGCCTTTCGACTTTATTCTCGACATTTTGATTTACTTCACGTTGGCATGGCCCCATATTCACAAAATTTCGTCTTTTTCACGTCAACTTTATTCTCGAAATTTCGATTTTCATTTCGAATTGGAAACTAACCTAATCCTCTTCCGTAACTCTTCCAAGTCCAGCAGGCAGTGCGTGTTCTTTAAACTGCCAAAACCTTTCATGAGACGGTCTGCCTACCGAAAAAGTGTTAAAACTACCGGCGACTTTGTTCTTGAGCGAAGCCAGTCGTCATCCTGATCATGTCGACTATTATCAGGGTGAGAAACGGGCTTTGGAACGTCGGGGGTGTGAAAGCCTTCCTCACATTTCAAATGAGCCCCACTGAGATGGATTATGTCACATTCTTGACAAATCAAAAGAGAGAAAAAACACACCCACACACACGCATGCACGCACGATAAAGACGGGTTCCAAAAAAGTTGCACAGACCTCCAGGTTGCCTCCCACTCTGGCCAGGAGAGGAGGCAGAGGTTTATCTTTCTCATTCCTCAGCTGGCGGCGCGACTGCCTTCGACCTGCAGGTAACAGAAGGTGTTCAAGATAATGTCTGTTTTCTTTTTATTATCTTTTTTCAAAAGCTCTGGTGTGCCCTTAAAAATTTACAACTCGGAGCTCATTAGAGCATCCAACCATGAATCAAACCCCTCGGAGATCCTCCTGACACTTTTTTTTTTTTTGCCTGGCTGTCTGAGCTGCGGGGGAGGAGGCAGAGGGAGGTTGGGATCCTTGGCAACGGATCTTATTTGGAAGTGCCGGGGCGACCGCGGGAACTAAATCAATTACGGCCTTGTACCTCGGCGCGAACCTGACAAGTGCGTGTGTTTAACGGGCATCCTGAGGTGTTCACTGCTCAGTCTCAGGTCTGCTCAGCTTCTTTTTTTTTTTTTTAAATGATGAATTACTACGCCGGGACGGCGACATCGACACTGGAACACGACGACCTCTGTGTGTGTGCGGTGCATTGAAGACTGGTGACAGCATAAAGTGCATCACAACCAAATCAGAAGTATTGCCTGCATTGTGATGCTTTTTTTTTTTTTTACTTTTTTACTTACAATCTGCCCTGAAACTCACAATGGAATTGAGCCACTAGTTATAACTTTGTTATGTTTACACTAAAAATAGCCATAAGCTGTGTTTATATTGACTTACATTTATTAATATGCACGTTCCTCTTTCAAATAATGAAACTGAGCTCTAATACTGTAATAATAGTCACACATGCTTTTCCAGGTCAATAGAAAGTTGGACTAGACACCTAAACAACTATTTGTGCACATCTTTAGTTATTGTTTTTTTTTAAACATAAAAAAAACAGAAGAAGCAGCAAGCGCAACCTCCGCTGGCAGCTAAACGGAGAGCGAGCATCGCTTGCAGCAAGACATCCATGCAGTGACAGGTCCTGCTCTCCCTACTGTTGTCTACTGCTGCTGCATTCTGTCCAGGGTTTCCTGGCGGCCCCCCCTCGTTTGCTCCGTGACAGCCGGACGTGCGTGATAATATCTCTCCTCGCTGTCGCTTCTGTTGAGCAGAGAAACGCTTCCAGGCGGCCTGGCGAGGGTGAAATTGGGACGCTAACCCCTCTCAGACCTACGCCATCTGTCCTCACCTTCTGGCCGATCGTCAAAGTCCTCATCCTCCTCTTCAGAGCCCACTGAATACTCGGACTGGTTATCTGAGATGTCGGCATGCCACTCTGAAACAGCACATCAGCACTGCAGGTTCGCTCGCGGTGCAACTCACAGAGACGTCTTCAAAAAAATTTTTGCTTCTACTCAGAGTGAGTGTGTCCCCCCCCCATGCCTCTGACCCCTCCCCCACCCACCGCCTCCCCTCCCAAACCTTTCAGAGACCAAAGGTGGCCGCTACCTTGGTCTTCCTGCGCAGCGTCGTTGTAGTTGACGGGCTTGCGGTTCCTCTTGCCTTTGCCCAGTTTGCTGGCCAGGTCCTCCTGCTGCTGCTCGTAGTGATGCCGCAGCAGCTTCTCCCAGTAATCCGGATCCACGTTCTCCTCCTGCTTGATGATCTCCCGTTCGATCTCCTCGATCTGGAGCGTCAGAGGAGAACCAGCCAGAGTTTTGTTGCTTTTTTCTTTTTCACTCTCTGTACAGGTTGAAAACTTGCTGTGCCCCAAACTTAAAAGTTTAGATGATATATAGGTTTTCCTTTCACGGGCCCCGCCCATGTCTCACCTTATCCTCCTCTCGGACCATGTACTGGGCCACTTTAAAGGAGCTGAGGTACTCGTTCATGTTCTGGACGTCTGAGTCGTCCGTGTTGTCTTGACTGCGGTCCAGCAACCTCTCGATGGCGGTGCTGTCGTAGTGAATGACGCTGCCCTCGTCCTCCACTTTGTCTTTTGAACTGTTTTTCATGCCTGAAAAGACAAGAGAAGGGTGTTTTTCTGTTCTTACAGGTAAATTTTTCAAAATCCCGCCTTTATTTTCAGCAAACTCTAACAGAGAGATAAAATTCATCCATTTGGCCAACTGTAACGTTCAGGAAAACATGTGAGCCCGTTTCCTGTAAATCTCCTTCTCACTTTACCTTCAATCTCATTTTTGAAGAGTTCCTCTGTGCCAAACTTGAGGATGTCGTCCAGTTCCTGCTTGCTCATGGAACCAGCTTTGGAGCCCAGGCCCGGCCGTACCACCAGGTGGGTCAGCATCATCTTTCTCTTGGCCACCTGCGTGATGCGCTCCTCCACGCTGGCACGGGTCACAAAGCGGTAGATCATCACCTTGTTGGCCTGGCCGATTCGGTGGGCTCGGCTGAATGCCTGGTCGGAGAGCAGAGGAAGCCGTCAGCTTCACGCCACGTTAGGACCGACTGCGCGGTCACCGGCTGTCGGTACCTGAATGTCGTTGTGAGGGTTCCAGTCGGAGTCAAAGATGACGACTGTGTCCGCGGTGGCCAAGTTGATGCCCAGACCTCCGGCTCGAGTGGAGAGCAGGAAACAAAACTGGCAAGCACCAGGAGCTGAGAGACACAAGGAGAGAGCGAAGTGCAGTGTGTGAGGAGAGCTCAGGAAGCCTTGTGAGTGTGGTGGATGAAGAAGAATTTTTGCTGGAGATGCTGCAAAATCAGTCGTTTGGAAAGGATTTGTTTCCTCTTGGTCAGACGCTCAATAAACAGGTGAATATTACAGCCACACAAGTTTGTCTTGCGCTTGTCAGAACAATGTGTTACATAATAATATTT
This sequence comes from Thamnaconus septentrionalis, assembly GCA_009823395.1. Lineage (NCBI taxonomy): Eukaryota > Metazoa > Chordata > Actinopteri > Tetraodontiformes > Monacanthidae > Thamnaconus > Thamnaconus septentrionalis. The sequence goes on from CM020503.1 coordinate 21,752,178, forward strand.
CCATAAACATAGTGTCGAATTGTAAAATAAACACAACACGACCACATGTTTCTTCATTTCAAATTTGTTTTTGTTTTACCAAATTCTGTGCAGCTGTCTCACCTTATTGCTGAAAATATTTTCTACAAATGCAATTCAAACTGTTTTTGCAGGTCTGCTAGATGCATAATACTTAAAAAAAATCCAAGCTGCTGCTGATAATTTGATGCCAAGCATTTCAGACTGATGCAGAGCCAAGTTCCACCTCAGAACCAAACTCAGCATGAGACCTGCTGCTCAAGGCCCCTTTGTAAGTCACAGCCATCAGCGGCTGAAGCCTCTGGTGCTGCAGCCAAACAAGTCTCAGGTTTCCGTCCGTCTGGCACCAGTCCTCTGCCTGACTCCTGAGCATTTGCACTGAAGCATCCATCTGCTCAGCGGCGGAGCAGATGGAGAGAGGGAGGGAGGGAGGGAGGGAGCGACGACGGCAGCGACATGACCCTGCAGGCTGAGAATGTCTTGGATTCGGCTGCTTTAAAAAGACGTTGTCGACAGATGTGAGAGATGATGTAAGAGCTGACGGCTGCCCCGTCTCCAGTTTCTCACCGTTGAAGCGGTCGATGGCCTCCTGTCTCAGCGCTCCCGTGATCCCGCCGTCAATTCTCTCATACTTGTATCCTTCGTGGTCCAAGAAATCTTCTAGTAAGTCCAACATCTTGGTCATCTACCAATGAAGGAGAGATAAAAAGTTGAAAATCTTTTTTTTTTTTCTTTAAAGAGCAGATGTGAGCTTTGTCTTCTCTGAGCTTTTGCAAACGGTGTATTTCTGTCCACTTGGCTACCTGTGAGAAGACCAGCACCCGGTGACCCTGATCCTTCAGCTTCCTCAGCATCTTCTGCAACAGCATCAGTTTCCCAGAGGCCCTTGTGAGGGCCGAGCCCTCATAAGCACCTGTCGGAGTTTTCTGAGCTTCCTGCATGACGCAAAGAATAACGCAATGGTGTGAATGCAATTGATACCGAATGGAAAAGCCATTGCCAGATCTGAAATATTAAGCACTTTACTGAACATTACCACAAGGTGTCACTGTTCAAATTGCAAAATACTACTATCCACCAATGACCCAACTTGGGTTGACAAATATTGAAATGCTGCAGTGCAATGCAGGGAAGCATCTGTGTGTCAGTTACTTGTCTTGAGAATGTGATCTCACCATGGAAGCGATGGGAAAGAGGTAGGGATGGTTGCAGCACTTCTTAAGGTCCATCATGATGTTGAGCAGGGAGACCTGATTTCCTCCACCCTTTGAATTCAAAGCCTCAAAGTTCTTGGTCAGAATCAGCTTGTAGTATTTCCTGTGGTTTAAAACAATGATGAAGTACATTGTTACTCCATGTGTTGGTCATCTCTCTTCTCAGCATTGTTTCTCGTGTGCTGGAACAGATGCATGGCAAAGAAATTGAAGGAGGTAAAACATTCATGTATGTTCAAGTTGCTATATGAAATGATGAATAATCTAAATATTTTATATTCCAGGCTTTAAAAAATAATCCAGAATTAAAGGTTGCACCCTGCAATTATGTTGTGGTTTGTGTTATGTTTCAAATTTAAAAGTATTAAAATGTCTGTCATCAGAAAGTAAATAGTTGTGATTAGTTGTTTAAACTAAAAGCACCATCTATTAACACAGGGAACATTTTCCTCCAGTTTCATGACCAAAAAAGTTTTCTGCAGCCAACACTGTGGCTGCCAGACAACTGTCAACATTTCCTCCCAAAAAATCCCCGCCAAGCATGTCTTACTTCTGCATAGGACTCAGCTCCACTCTGACAATCAGCTCGGTCTTGGCGGGCATGTTCTTGAAGACGTCGGCCTTCAGTCTCCGCAACATGTGAGGCCCCAGAAGGTCATGGAGCTTCTTAATCTGGTCCTCTTTGGAGATGTCCGCAAACTCTTCCAGGAAGCCTTCGAGGTTACTGAACAGACATTAAAAACAAAATCAGTGAACATCACCTGTCAATGCTCTGAAGATAAGCGGACAGCTGGTAGTGTCAGTTTTGCAGAGTTCCTGGTGAGTGTGTGTCAGAGTCTTACTTGAAGCGGTTGGGTGTGAGGAAGTTGAGCAGGTGAAACAGCTCTTCCAGGTTGTTCTGCAGAGGAGTTCCCGTCAGCAGCAGCTTGTGGTCGATCTTATAGTCGTTTAGGCGCCTGAAAAACTGCAGAGAAGAGAGACAACAAACCTCAGACGCCTATTAAAAAAATGCTTTTGAGGCACATTTAAATAAAAAAGCTAGACATTAAATTAATTAAACACGAGGTAGTATATTCATCATTCCCCATTGTTATTGGGACTTAAAGTGTGACTTTCTTAAAAAAAGAAAAAACAGTTAATTAACAACAACTAATTTGTTTGCACAAGGTATTGCATACAGACTAACTGGTTCAGTGTTGGTGTGACATCATGAAAAAGTTAAAATCGCCACTGATTCTTGGACTGTATTGCCATTGAAAAGTTTGTCCACCAGAGGGTGCTGACAACACACTTTCCTTGACTTCAAAAGGCCCTTTACTAAACATGAGATTCACAGTATCTTATAGCACATAATGTGATTTCCCAAATCTTAAATGTGTCACATTATGGACATAAAAATGTCTGTTCAGTATAAATTTTAATAATGTACATACACATTCATATGGTGATTTAAAAAGAGAGCAAAAAAGGGGAACAATAGAAGGAAGAAATGTCAAGAAGACCATTGAATGACACATCAACACCAGCATGCAGGAGCTCAGGCACCTTGGACTGGTTGTTCTTGAGGCGGTGGGCCTCGTCCACCACCAGGCAGGCCCAGTCGATGGACTTGAGCGCCGTCTGGTCGATGGTCACCAGCTCATAAGAGGTGAGCAGCACATGAAATTTAATTGGCGCTTCTCTCTGCAGAACAGGAAATGGTAAACCGTAAACATTAATGGTTAATGCTGCTGAGGGGTTTCAATCGCAGCTCGAAACACAAGCGCGGATGTCCTGTTGATGCTTTCAGAGACCCGGCAGAGGTTTGCAGCCAGCCACAAAAGCAATCTATATCATCAGATTTGTAAGATTTCTAAGAAACTATCTGACAAGAGTAAAACTGCACTGTGTATTGAACTGCAAAAGACCAGCGGCCGATTCAGACACAATGCTGCCTCCTCACCCTCAGCTTGAAAGCCTTCTTCCCCCCCTTGACCGCCGTGTCGTCAAAGGAGAACTCGTTCTCCCTGATGATGGCTCTGCTGTCTTTGTCTCCCGTGTACGTCACAACGTAGAAGTCTGGCGCCCACATCTCAAATTCCCTCTCCCAATTGATGATGGTGGAGAGCGGGGCGCTGACCAAGAACGGACCCTTGGTGTGGCCCTGTGGAGAAGGGACGCGTAGCCGTTAGCCGTCAGCTATCATAAGGGCGCTAGAGAGAGAGAGAGAGAGAAAGAGAGAGCAGCGGCGACTGGGCTCACCTCCTTGAAGAGCGAGTAGAGGAAGACGATGGTTTGGATGGTTTTGCCGAGGCCCATCTCGTCTGCCAGGATGGTGTCAGTGCCCTGAGCCCAGGAGAAGCGAAGCCAGTTGAGACCCTCCAGCTGGTAGAGGTGCAGCGTCCCGCCCGTCGACGTGACAAAGTCCGGCTGCTCCTCGTACTTGATAGTAGGCTGCAGAAACAGACAGTCGTCAAGGATGCAACACGACGGAGTGAATGTTTTCATGCTTTCATGTATAGCACGGTGGGGGTCACGACTCTAAAGGCTTCAGGGAATGAGAAGGAAAGCAGCAGCAGCTCACGTCATTGACCGGCGAGGCAGGAGACTCCTCTTCGCCCTCCACGTTCTTGCTCCTCATCCTCTTGATCTTGTCCGGGTCCTCCTTCATTATTGCATCTCTGGCAAGAGAGCGGGTCGATTATTGGTGTGGTCCATCGATTATGATCATTTCAGTTGTGTGAGGCGGCGGATGTGAAGATACACAAACGCACACATGCTACACATTCCCAACCTGTGTCTCCAGTATTTAGTCTTATAAACTGCAAAGTCTGGAATGTCCATGTCGTCTCTCTCCCAGGTGCACTGGTCGTAGGTCAGATCCCTCCATTTGACCAGGTAGTGGTAGGTCCCCTTCTTGTCCATGCTGAGAGCAAAGGCGCAAACACAACAGTCAGCTTTGTGCCTGCTACTGAGTGTGTTCTAAGGCTGAAAAGGCAACATTTCCCCATAGAAAACAGAAAATATTGTCCCTTACCTGGAAAAAAAAACAACTATTGTAAAAGCAAAGTCCAAGTATTCATTCCATAATTAATAGCTACATTCTGTATAAATAAATACATTTGGGAATCTCAAGTCACCAGTGATATGGCACTATTTTGAAATTTTCCCCTTTATAATGATCATGTCACAATATCAAAGAATCAAATCAAAGTTTTTCTATATAAAGCGCTAAAATAATACTGTGATCATTGGCGCAATGTGACAAAATGATCCACAATACATCCTCCACAACCAACACCTTGTGTAAAGGCCAGAAAAGACAAATGACATGGCGACAAACAGGTTTTTCCCCTCACCTGTGGTTGATGATGCGGTGGATCATCATCCACTCGGGCTTGATGCCGTACTTGTAGTACTTCTCTTCCAGGACGGCATACTGGGGGTCCTTGGCCCTCCTCTTCTCGCTCTTCGCCCCGCCGTTCTCCTCCTCGCCGCCCGAGCCGTAGTCCAGGCTCGGGGGCTCGTCCATGTCCGTCTTCCTCTGGTAGTTCCTGTACATCACTGAGTGGAAGATCTCCAGCTGCGAGGGAGAGGAGAGGAGAGTTGACGAGAGACTTTCCCCTTGAGAACCTGACCCCCAATTCACACCGAAAGCATGTGCTGCTGTATTTTACAGCAAAACGTCAAAATGACGAATCGGCTTCAACACAGTTCAGTCTGGCCGTCAAACAATAAAGCAGATTTCACTTTAAATCTGACACATAAGGAACAAAACAAAGGTCTATTTTAAATACCTGCATTTCGTACGATACCAGCAGTTCAGTTTATTATTGTTTTTTTCTTTCTTACACACAGCGATACCTGAAACACAGTTCGGACAGTTTCACAGTGAATCAGCCTTGAGAGCTCCCACCCCCAACCCTCACTCACCTGCAGCTCAGTGATCCAGGTGCAGTGCCAGTACGACTGGCCCGTCAGCTTGGAGAAGAACTCCCTCTCCGCTCTGCCCTTCATGGGGGGCGGCGGCGGGGCGTCGGGCGGGGCGTCCGGGGCGGGGGTCACGGGGATGGGAGGCGGCGGTTCGCCCCATCGCCAGTGGAGGATCCTCTGGACTCGTCCTTTGATGGGCGGGCACTGGGGAGGGACAGTGGTTAGAGTCGGGTCGCCCCACGTCAGACATGCTGGCAGGGAAGGTGGGATTGGGCGGGGGGCTCACCGTGCACCGCGGGCACAGCCACTCGCCGTTGGGGATCTCGGGCAGTGGCGGGTTGAGGCAGTGGATGTGGTAGGAGGAGGTGCAGGTGTCGCAGCACAGCAGCTCGCCGCCGTCTTTGCACACACGGCAGAACTCCATGTGGTCGTCATCCTCCTCCTCAGCCGCCGCCCCGGTGGCCACGCCCACCCCCACGCTGACCTCTGAGATGACCCTGTCCTCGCTGTCCTCCTCAAAGTCCTCAAAGTCCTCGTCCTTGGCCTCCCACTGGATTCCCTCTTTCTCCTGCGGGCGGGAGACGTTGATGTGGGACAGGGCGACCAGATGAGCAACAGTGCCGCCACGGTGAACCAAAGACACATTTAGAGAAACCAGTGTTTATGCCAGCAGTCAAAAACAATACATGTACCATAGCAAAATACATTTTTAGATCTTATTCTTCAACCCCAGTGGAGGAACCTTGGATGGCTGACTCCAATAAAGGCAGTCGCTCTCCAGGAAACAGCATGTTTAGTCCTCTGTTTACAGCCTCTGGTATAAACACTGGGGTTTAGCTTCACGAACCTGGAGGGTTCCATCAGAGACCCTTATCAAGTCACAAAGGGCCTATTCGGGAACTTTGTTTTCTAACTAACCATCAATGTTAGTTAAAAAAAAAAAAAACCCTCCCCCCAAGGTAATTCACTTACAGGCTTGTGACACAGATTACTGACGTTGATAAAAAAAAAAAAAAACAGTACGGGCCCTTTAAAAGTCAAACTGTGGAGGCTAAAAAAATCTGGTCTAGCAGTTGTTTGGTGCATCAGTTTTATCACACAGCTGTTAATAATGGCAGCGACTAATAATAGACAGCTTGTGTCAAGTGTATTTTTAGACACTAAAGAGGCCAAAATATTTTAGTAAGTAAGTAAAAGCCAACTTTACATTCTGACAAGAAAAGCCAGATTGTTTTTTTTAATTATTTATTACACTTAAATTGAGAGCTCACATAAAACAAAAATCCTTTTTTTGCTTTTTTCGTCTGACTATGGGTCTGATAAAATGACACTGAATAGAAGTGAAGCTTCATGGCATGATGGAAACAGTGGACTCACGCAGTGCGGGCAGCTCCACTTGCCCTCAGGGGCCTTGTCCAGCTCGGGCTCAAGGCAGACGAGGTGGTAAGCTCTGGGGCAGGTGTCGCACAGGATGATCTCGCCTCCCTGCTGGCACACCTCGCAGTAGTCCTGGTGGTCCGTCTCGTAGCCGTCGCCATCGTCCTCACCTGGGACTTCAAGGAAACGCCATCATGTCCCTCTTTGGGGTCGCAACTCGCACGCAAACCTCAGTGTGAGTGAGGAGCTGTACACGTGTGAGGCTAACTAACCTTTCTTCTTCTTCTTGGCCTGCCGGCCTCGCTTGTTCTTTTTGACGCGGCCAGAGCTGTCGGAGCGAACCGAGGAGCTGTGGACGCTGGAGTCCTCCTGCTCCGACTCGTCCTCATCAATGTCGTCGCTCTGGTGGTGAAAACGGTTTAGCGATGGGGGCGAAACACAGGAGAAAAAAACTCCAGCAGGGCAGCAGACAGAAGAGTCTTAGCACTCACGGAGCAGCTCTTTTTCCTCTTGGCACCGATGGGCGCCAGTTTGATCCTGATAGGAGCCATCTTTTTCGCCTTGGCGGCGGCCTTTTTCTTGTCCGGGATTCGCGGACTTTTACTGCGCTTCTTGTAGCCGGGGCCTGTGTGGAGCGGCGCAACAATGGAGATTCAGGGACGTTGTATGTTTGCATGATCATTTTGAAATCCAAACTACTGAAGCCTTGTTTACTTCATGTCGCTGATGCCAAACACTGGTTCCGTTTCACTGATTATGAAATTGATGGAATGTTGTGTTTCTGTTAAAAGAATCAGTTTATGGAACAATATGAACAAAGAAGAACAAAGTTGTCATGAAAGGTATGGACAGTTTTTTTTTGTTGTGTAAATGCTGTTAACTAAATTATAACTTGGGAAGTCATAATGAATGTGCCTGTGTTGACTGACAGATATGTTTTTTTCTATGGGTCTATGCTGTTTTTTATTTAGGTTTTTAATTATTCTTAATAATTTCTTAATTATTAATATTAATTATTTCTTGGGATAACAGGGTCAGATTAAACAAGATTTTTCTACTTTTGGCTCCCTTTCATTCTTTTTTTTTTTTTTTACATTAAATTATTCTTATCTTTTACAAATGAGTGAAATAAAGAATTTGAAATGAAATGAAGCACATAATGATGCCAAGACATTTTTCTACCTTTCTACTTTTGTTTCAGATAAAGAAACATATTTTTGCTATTTTTTTTGTCTATCAAAATAATAGTTTAATCCAACAGAATCAATCAAAATAATCAATAAGATTCATGGATTACAAAAATAACTGATGGCTGCAGTTCTAATCCAAACAAGGCAAAAGAAAATCCTGTGAACTTTTGATCTCACTTTTGCTGAGCACCAAAGGCGGGCCACTGACCTTTGCCCTCTTTCGTTTTAGCTTTCCTGATAGGCGGCGGCTGCAGCGGCGGCGGCTCAGGCGACGCGGTGGCTGCAGAGACCTGCTTGGCAACCGCTATCGCAGCGGCTGCAGCTGCAGCGGCGACGGCCGCAGCATTTCCCTTGAAGGGGTTGTTGGAGCTGAACTCCCTCCACTTGGCGCCCAGGATGGTCATCATCTTTGACATGGGGATCTTGGGGTTCTTCTTGGCGATCATCGGCCTAGGTGCGAGATGGTCAGTGAGGTGCAGCAAAAGCAAAATGTTTTACAGCAGTTTTAAGTCAACAACCAGTGTTATTTTTCTGCCTTCCTCTTTTCCGCCAGCCTTAAAAGGATGGCAGGGGCTCTGCGTAGGAGAAGAGTCTGTTGTCCCTCTGCAGCTCAGCCTGATATGAAATAACATCCCTTCACCAACACACAGTGGACGTCATGTACGCACAGTCATAGCAGGTACCAGTCGATAGCCGAGCAGAGGCTCACACTGACACACTGACAGCAGCGCTGTCGCCAGAAAACAATGAGTAAAACAGCCGCAGCTGCCAGAGAACGACACACACGGTCAGAACAATGTGTGTTTTCTGTGCTCTCAGTCTGAAACATCTTTTTGAAGCAGGTGTGTATAAGATCACACTTGTTAGACTGTAGTATATGCATGCGATCCATGACCTATCATTGGCTGAACATCAATGTGTTCACTCTGGCACTGTTCTGTTCTGTATATGTCAACCTCATTACATCAACTGTAAAGTTTCATTTTTTTTTCTTAAAATAACGTAACGCAGTCAACAAAAGCGTAACTGAAAAATCACCGAAACGTCTGATGGCACCTGGTCAACGTCAGAAAATCCCTTAATTTTGTCATACGTGTTGCTTTTCTTCTTTGATTTGATAACTTCAGTGCAAATCACCATCAGTCAGTGGCATTTTTAAATGGAATTATTGACTGGCTGCTTAATTTCTTCCATTCAATCAATCATTTAATAAAAACAATTTAATGGAAAAAAAGAAGAAAGTTTTACACATTGTAAATTGCCTTTGTATTTTTGCTTGCAAAAATTTCAAAGCAAACTTAATGTGCAGCAACATGTGAACACTTTAGTTGAAAAGGCAAAAAGTCGGCCTGTCGTCTCATGTTGGCATTGATAATAATAATAATAACACATTTAATTTATAAGGCGCTTTACAAGGTACTCAAGGTACTTTAACCAAATCCAAATTGCTACATGTATGAGGCATAGGGTTGAAACAGATATTTAGTGATGGACAATCTCAATCTTAACTCCAAACTCATATCACAATACAAACACAATGGGAATATTTTTGATTTAATCTCTTCAAATAAGTCCAAAAACATCTGCAGCCACTTCATGTTGTCCTTAGTAACGTGACACACAAAGCACATCCTGCTAGCATAAAAGTGATCTTCAAAGATTGAAACTCCATCATGATCCAAGAGTCTCGCACCATTCGAAACGCTCTCTTTGTGCAAGCGATCAACCCCTGCAGTCCACATCACCACGAAGTTTAACTCTACCTCATAAACTGGCTGAAGGCTTTGTAGTTGGTGAGTTCCCTGTAGTCCTCCTCCGTGAAGGTGTGATCAACATCTTCCAGGCCCCACTCCTTGGCCAGCTGGGCGGAGGTCTTCTGCTCTATTGGTTGCTGAAGAGGAACCCAGCGATTAGAAAATGAAACAACAGAAGGCATCAGGGAGAGCCTGCCAGTGGAAATCTAGGCCCTTTTACCTTTGTGGTTTCCTCCTGGCTACTATCTCGGTCCCCATCATCTTTTTTCTTCTTTTTGGTTTTCTTCTCCTTCCTTTCTTTATGTTTCTTCTTCTTCTTCTTTTCCCCAGACCCATAGTCGCTAGCGATGCTGTCCGAGTTCTCGCCATAATCCCGTTCTCTGTCCGAGTCTCTGTCTACATCGCTGTCCTAAAGAGGAGGTGACAATGGGGGTGTGATAGTGCAGGTGCAGTGGGTGCGAAATAACACCAAAACCAATGCAGAGGACTTGAGAAACTTACGATCTTCTTGCGTTTCTTTGCTTTAACTGGTTTCCCCTCTTTGTCTTTCTTCTTTGCCTCCTTTTTCTTCTTGGGTCGACCCTTCTTCCTGCACGGGACCGCTCTGTCAGATACCTCTGGCTGTGCATCTGCAAGGAGTGGCGAGAGGGAGAGTGGAAGTGTGAGCTATCAGAATCCGATGAACAAATAACCTCCTTACCACCAGGGCTAATCCCAGCAGAGAATAATTAACACACAACAAAAGCAGCAATATGGCTGTGGTAGCTTCGGCAACCTCTGACCTAGTATGAATTGCGACACATGCTGCATTAGATACAGTTTGTCACAGGGCTCTAAGTAGATCTGACAGCTGCTGCTGGGAGGAGTCTAGTAGTGTGGGGATAATAGGGTTATGGCAATGCGGAAACTGTGACCAGTACCTTTGTAAATGAAATCTCCAGGGAATTTTATTCCCATCAGGCCCTAATTAGACAAGCACTCAATTTTTTTTACGTTTGAAACAGTTGTGCTATCCCATACAATAGAAAATGATCTTTACTGGCCCAAACCCCAAATTTTGGTAATCACACCTAGGTGAAATGACCAAAGCCAAAAAAGTGAATCACCAATGCCTTTCCCAGGTAAGAGTCAACAACCCCAGGCATTAGTGCCTTGTGAACTTGTTTTGGGAGGTCCAATAAAACAGAAGTTTTCGCGTTTTTGTGGGAGTGTTGTGTTTCTGGCACTTTACAGTGTTCATTTAATGGATAAATGTTCATACAAGGCTGCTCCATTGGAGTTCAGAAAAATAAAAATTGTGTATGCTGTGTATTTAATATCTTCAAGAAAAATCAATGACGAGGATAAAATCTCAGAGCTCGTAGCCGCACAAGGGTCATACATGCTATCCATGCATCTCTGCTTTCAGGCAGCAAATCGTGTGAAAACATCGGGGTAGTCAGTCACAAGCAGGTTAGCGCAGTTTAACCTAGCTAACCTCTGGGCAAATTGGGGGAGATGCGGAGAAGCAGCAGCCGCCTCAGGGACTCAACAAGGCGGCAGTGAAAGCTGCAAGACCCCCCTCCTCCCTCCGTCCCTCCCTCCAAAAACACAGAGCAGCAGACTCCGCCATGCTAGCAGCCTGTTTCATAGGCTGTCGATTTTATTGTCCGCCAGCCTTTGTTGGTGTGCGCTCTCACAACCACCAGCAGACCCCCCCACCTTCTCGCGTAGCTGTGCAGCGCGCAGCCACCGAGCACGCAGCCGGGGGCGGCGGCAGCACGCACGCAGGGTCCGGTGATTGAGAGGCCGCCGTTGGTGGTGGGACGGTCGGTCGGTGCAGTGAACCGGAACGACTCCTCTCCCGCTGAGTTCATTCCCACACACCGGGACCCCTGGCGACCAGCAGACGGGGTCGCGGGGTGGTTTAAGGTCCTCGTCGGCTAGCCAGGCGCTCGTTTGTCTGTCTGGAACGGCCTAGCATGGCACGGCTCGGCATGGCATGGCATGGCGGCCCGGTCCGGCTAATTAAAGTCCCAAAAGAACAAAACACTGCTGGTACTTCAAAAGGGCAGCTGCACTTCATACATATTAGTGTCACATTTGATATATGGCCAATGCGATTTTTATTAATGAAATTGTTACATTTGCATCAACAGCAGTGACCCGTCGTTATGCTTGATTTTTCTTTAAAATATATTCGTCTTTCGAGTGCATTCTCTGGGGCTGCTGCGCTGCTTTTCCTGACTTGTGTGTTGCGGTGAGGTTAACCAAGCACTACTTTGTGCAACCTCCACTTTCACTGCAACCCCGCATGCAGCAGCAGCTGCTGCTGCGTCGTCTCAGAAACTTCCAGAATGTCATATGCATCCAGTCAATCGTCATTTGACACATCGTTGCGGATGAAGGGGGGGGTGAACTCCTGCAGCACATTCTGTCGGTGGTGCACAGCACTTGGAATGCAATACAGTAAATAAAGTCTTGATAATGGGTGTGCTAAGCTACCATGGGGACCTTGCTGTCCTGGAAGTGAGCAGCATGCAGCAGCAGCAGCGGCGGCGGTGGTGTCCTATTTTGACCTGTCAGAGGCGAAGTGCTGGAAGGTTTGAGGAGACTGGCCAAGTTTTAGTGTCACAAAGCAATTCCGCACCATCGTACTGCTATCGTGTCTCTGCACAACGAAGGGGAAAAAAAACCCGCATCATCTGCCCGCTGAGATTGGTGTCAAATATATTATGTAGCCTCCGGCCAGGAGGGAGTCCATGTTTATGTCAGCCCCTTCCACCCTTCAGGCTCGACCTTTTTTACGCACGCCGTGCTGATTTTTACGCGGCTGTCAAAGAGGGGATTTCCACTATTTGGAGGGTTTAAAAAAATAAATAAACAACAACAACAAACTTTGGATGCGAGCTTGTGGCCATAAGAGCAACGGGCGGCAAGTTTGGGTTAAACTTTGTTGGGATATGCAGGCGCTGGAGAGAACGCAAGGTGAAAAATGAAGTAAACACAACCCGCAAATAAACAGAAAAAAGACACATTTCTAGTCGGCTTTTGCGCAATATTTTTTTCGAGGGAGGGGGGGCACGTTCTTTCGAAAGTGGACTTGTTTTGCAAAGCTGTATGCTCGAGAAACATGGTACCTCACAGCGACGTTTAGGCTGCTTTGCTGTAAGTTGAGGTGATGTGTGGCTGCGTTGCGACTGGAAATGTTTATGAACTTGGGACTTTTTTTGCGCGTAAACCTGCTGGTCCCCTGAACGCAGCACCGAACCGGAGCTGGAAGAGCGCAGATTTTTGCGGCTACGTTCAAGCATGCCATCCTCTATTTATTTTTCTCCGGTTCCACGAAGGATTTGTGTATCTCCTCTTGTTGGTGCGACTTGTGCCCCCCTACCCACCACCACCACTTTTTCTCTCCTCTTTTTCCTCGAACCGTACCTGGCGCGGCCGCCGTTGCACTTTCCCGAGGCGCCGCCGGCGAGTTTATGTCGCTTGCGTTCCCGTGGTCTGGCTCTCCTCCGCCGCCGCCGCCGCCGCCGACACCGACACCGCCGCTGTCCTCCTCGTCGTCGTCGTCTTCATCAAAATCTCCTCCCTCGGAATTAACCACCATGCCCTCGTCTTCCTCGCAGGAGCGGAGAGGAGAGGACATTATATTCCTGTCATTGGATCCGTCCTTGTATTCTCCAAAAAAAAAAATATGTATTTACAAATATAGGCGCGCGGATGAGTGATATTTTATTTAATATTCAAATCGGCACAAGAGGAGGAGGAAAGGGGGGGAGAAAAAGTGGGGGGCGTTTTGAAATATTTTACACTAGGCAGAGCAACAAAGATGGCCGCCCCTCTTATATTTATTTTTTAACAACCCCCCCAATAAGAAAAAAAATCCCCTTACATAAAAAATGGCTGACTATATTATTTCAGAGCGCGCCCCCCTCCTCCTCCTCCTCCTCTCTCTACCTCTCCCCGACTCTCTTTCTCCCTGCGCGCGCCCCCTCCCGCCTTAAAAACGTACACATTGTTACCAGCAAAAAAGAAGGGGTGTGTGTGAGTGAGTGAGTGTGTGTGTGAGAGAGTGAGTGCATGTAAGTTACATTGTTGGTTGTTTGTTTCTCTTTTTTTCCTGCAACCACCCCTCCCTCTCTCCCTCCGTCACACACACACATACTCACTATTTCCACATCTTCCTCTCACGCCCCCCTCCCCTAATGTCAGGATCAGTCACGAATCTCTCTCTCACACACACACACACACACACACACACTCGCCTTTTAGGTGTCACTGTCACACTTGCGGGATCGCACACTCACCACAAACACACATGCACACACGGTCCTTGACAACTCTCTCTCTCTCTCTCTCTCTCTCTCTCTCTCTCTCTCTCTCTCTCTCGTTTCCCTGCATTGCAGAGAGACCAACACAAATCTATCAAACATGGCCACCTTATATTCTCTCAAAGCTCCCCCTCCACTCCCCTCCCCACCCCTGCATAAAAAAAGTATTTTGGAGCAGCAGCAGCAGGATTGCGTGCGCTTGCGTGCTCGTGTGTGTTTGTGTGTGTGCGAGAGAGAGAGGAGGAGAGAGAGAGAGAGAGAGAGAGAGAGAGAGTGCTGGGGAGGGATTGTGAGAGAGGGGGGTTGGGAAAATCTGCCGCAGCCATGCCCAGACTTACATCAGATTGTATTGCTTAAAAATTAACTGCTTGTGGTGGGGATGGAAACAGTTGTGAATATGCAAACTCTGCCACCCTGCACCTTCCATCACAACACACTGCTCAGAACGACCCTCATCCCTGAAACAGTAGACTTTTTGGGGGCAAAACACAGGAGAATTTAGATTTTACTTTTTTTTTATGAAGGGGTGGGGTGGGGGGGGTGTAAGCAGCAGGCTGAATCAACTGGATGGCAGTAAGGCCATGGGAATCCAGCATCCCAACCCATCCAGAGGCCACCCCCTCCCCACCAAAACCCCACCCTCAGCAGTGGCTGCTCAGAGCCACTTCTGTTTCCACAAAAAGGCAAAAAGGGATTTTGATTTGCTCACAGAGGAACAGGGGTCAGAGTGAGGACAGATGGAAAATTTGGAAGCAGGTATATCTAACGCAGATAGTGTTAGATATACCTGCTTCCAAATGGCATTTGAGGAACTTGGCAGGGAGAAAGTCTTGCGTTGACATCGCATTTTAAAAAAAATAATTCTAAGCCTTCTAAAAGGCTATTTCTTGGCATCCAAGATTAATATTTGCAAAATGGCAAAAATATGCACTTTGTTGGAGACAAATCATCTTTTTGTCAGAGCGCGAACACAGTACAAGGCCACCAGACCTGTATGAAGGTCAAGTTGAATTCATTCATTGTGCTCATGTCATGAAGTCTGGTGGAAACTTTGAAATTGAGAGCCAAACCCAGTTAATTTCATTGGTTTTGTGGTGTCAATAATATGATTTACAACATTTGACTAAAACAACATCCTAGTTAATGACAATAAAATGATCGGTGCCTGCAAGGCTTTCAAGACTGAACATCATTTCTCACATCATTTCTGCATCTGTTCCCCAATCAGCTTTTCCACCCAGCAACCTGCTGTACTGTGCTCTCTCTCTCTACCCTCTCTCCCTCTCTCATTGATGCTGCAACAGGTACCCAGCTGTCACATCCAACATCTACATCTGCCAGGAGAGACGCAACGCAACGGAAGACACACTCATCCAACAGGACGGACGGAGTAAAAGTGGTTGGAAAGCCCTCCTCTCCTCAAGCCTCTGGTCGCTGAGATGTCAGCTGTGTCCACAGATCTACTGGCTGCCCAGACAGTTGTAGTGCATGTTTGTGGGGGGAAAAATGGGATGGAACTAGCCAGGACTCTCATATGCTGCGGGCCGTGACTCACTCCACTACTGTGCCATGACCCCCCTCCTGCCACAACACCCCCTGTGTCTGTTTGGCAGGGAGTAGTGTTGAGGATGAGCAGGGGGTAAAGCGCCTCCCTTGGGTGGGCGCTGTGCTCGAGCTAACCCAGATTTTATGCAGCGTGACGCAGTGAGGAGGACACCAGATCATGTGCTTTATTCTGAGCTGTCTGAACCGGGGTGACCTGTGCAGTGGATGATGCGTGAAGAGTCCACAAACAGAATTGTGCAGTGGAGATAAGCTGACTATGCATGGTGTCTGGTGTGTGACATTTTTTATAGTAGCGTTTAGTCTTGTTGCAAGTGTTGATTTCAAGTTTCTGTAAAGTGAAATTTCTCATATATATATATGTGTGTGTGTGTGTGTGTGTGTGTGTGTGTGTGTGTGTGTTTTGAGCAGTTTATGCTGAAAAATCTCCTTAAAGATTCTTTATTATGTCCTTTATATTATGAAGATCCTTCCCATTCACATTCACCTTGAAACAGATGAGTTATAAAGGGAAAACGAGCTTTTAATTTATGATATCCCATGCCTGAAGACAGATAACTTGAAAGGCACAGAAATTGTTGGGACCGTCTCCTTTGTTTTGTTTCGTTTTGTTGGAGCGCCCTCTGGCTGCAGACATTGCAAATTCTTCCAAATAAACAAAGCATGGGTTCAAAGGCAAAACGAGTTGAAGAGCATGACAGCTGGCCAGATATGTTTTTGTTTTAGCGGTTTGATTAGATACAGATGAACAGTGCTTTAATGCACTCCCGTCGCCAATGAAATAAATATAATCCTACATGTGACGTTAAAATGTCAGTGTTGGGTCAGAGCAGACGAATTCCTTTTGGATTTCCACTTGCAAAACTTGTCAATGCCGCATCACTTACAAAATGCCGCCTCCGAAACATTTTAACCATCACGAGCCTCAATGTTTCACTGTTCGAACTGGACTGTCCTCAGGCAGTAACTATCTAACAGAAGATTGCGGGCAGCGGGATTGCACGAGTCTCTGTGGCGCAATCGGTTAGCGCGTTCGGCTGTTAACCGAAAGGTTGGTGGTTCGAGCCCACCCAGGGACGGCATGTTTTTTTTGGCTCTTCTCACCATTATAGATTTGTAATGCGTAGGAAAACTGTAGTTTTTTTCCCCCCAACACTTACGTATTGTGTTTGTGTACGCTATAATTACGCTGAAACCGTAAAGAAAAATCCAAAACACCCATGCTACATTCAGCAATTCCTAAAACAGTGATATATATATACACACATATATATATATATATATATATGTGTGTGTGTATATATATATACATATATATATATATATATATATATATATATATATATATATATATATATATATATATATATATATATATATATATATATATATATATATATATATATATATATATATATATATATATATATATATATATATATATATACATATATATATATATATATATATATATATATACATATATATACATATATATATATATATATATATATACATATACATACATACATACATACATATACATACATACATACACATACATATATATACATATATATACATATATATATATATATATATATATATATATATATATACATATATATATATATATATATATATATATATATATATATATATATATATATATATATATATATATATATATATACCTCACTGCGATGAACTGGCGACTTGTCCAGGGTGTCACCCTGCCTTCGCCCTAAGACAGCTGGGATAGGCTCCAGCAGACCCCCGTGACCCTGAATAGGAATAAGCGGGTATAGAAGATGAATGAATGAATGTACATACCTCACACGTAGATCCGGTGTGATGTGATTTATACAGAACATGACGCCATAATACCTCGACTGTCTCTGTGGCGCAATCGGTTAGCGCGTTCGGCTGTTAACCGAAAGGTTGGTGGTTCGAGCCCACCCAGGGACGGAAGAACATTTTAGTTTTGGCCATTGTCAATTGCTTTTCTGAAGACATCCAATAAAATGTACAAAAATACACGGTGCCTCTACACGACACGCGCGGGTACGTGTACGCGCGTACAAAAGTTTTTTTTCAGCGCGCGCACACACTCACTCACTCACACACACACACACACACACACACACACACACACACACACACACACACACACACACACACACACATTTTTTTTCCACAATACAATTTCGCAAAAAATATCAAAAAATAAATCTTGTTAGAATTTGGTATTTGGTATTTGAGACTTCAGCACAGGTTTGCCCGCTCAATTCCTCAATTCATTTACAATATAAATGCCTGTGGATGGTTACTACGTCGTTTTAATAACTTCATAATGAAGACTTCAAATAGGAGAGAAGTAAGAGGGTCTCTCACGTTGTTAAAGTAAATAAATAGAATAAAATTAGGTACAACAGTCAACAGTTGGATATCGTGTTTATATATAGCTATGATCGTCATGGTGTGATTTATTTTGAAAAATAAAGAGGAAATAGGTTCTGGTTGAGCTGGTCCGTCAGAAAAATCGCTCCCCCGGAAAATAAAGTGCAAGAAAGCTATGGCGACAATGATAGAGGAAAATGGTCCTTCGACTAACGTAAGTGTTGTTATTTTTAAGTTTACAGTAAATTGTTGAAGTGGTTTGACGTTTGACGTTAGATTGAAATGCAGTTCCTTCGGACCTTATTTGGTTTTCTAAGATATACGTTACTTTTAAGATTAGCCGGCAGCTAAAGAATTAGCTAGGTAATTTAACTTGCCTGTGGCTTGTCCAAAACACAACCTCCCGTATTGCTACGAAAACTGTTACCAATTTTCGTGCATTTTTAAACTTTTCTTGAAACACTTGAGTATTACTCGAAACCTTTAACGGGCAAATCAGGGGTAAAAACAGGTACAGTATCTGATTTCACGCAAACCTAAAAGTAGGTCTCTTCGATTAACAGTCGCTTGTAAATGATATATGGTGTATATAGTACATAAGGTGTTGGTACGTCCTTTTGGTATGATGTGGATAGTCAAAAACCAATTCGAACAGTGTAAACTGTGCTTCTCGGTTCAGTGATTCAGTTACCTTCTGTGTGAACTTTAGGAGCCCTCTCTCTTGTCCCCCTCGTCCCGGGCCCGACAGAAACTTGAGGGGCTACTGAACAAGAACATGAGGATCCGCATGACAGACGGCAGAACCCTGGTGGGACTGTTCCTCTGCACGGACCGGGACTGCAACGTCATCCTTGGGTCAGCCCAGGAGTTCCTGAAATCCACAGGTAAGAACTCACGACACGGTGCTTAAAATGCCGACGTCACAACTTCAAAGCCATGCTGTTGCCACCTGGGCTGGCAGATGTCAACAAAACACATAATTCATACATCTGTCCAAAATTCAGAATCTTGTTGTTGCTGCCTGTTGTTGTTGCTGTTGTTTTCCTTGACGTTTCATTTTTGAAGGTATAGATAGTATATGTATTCACTAACAGTTTCAATATTACTAAGGGAGTTTTTGGCATGATGATGTCCTGTTGTGTTTGCAGACACTTTCTCGCAGGGGGAACCTCGAGTTCTGGGACTAGCCATGATTCCTGGTCACCATGTGGTTTCCATTGAGGTGGAGGCCGACAGCCTGGAAGATGCACACGGGTTTGGACCCAGTCACTGACACAGTGATGGCACAGAACCTTGGACTTTTTTTTTCTTTGGATGCTTCAATGAACACAGCTGCAAAAGAACTCCTGTGTTACTTGGACTTCATCTCCAGCAGCTACCTGGAAATATTTGGACATTGTTGTTTCGGAGGTTTTGAGAGAAGGACCTTGACAAAAACAACGAGTTGATGATGATTGCAACTTTTATGTTAGATTTTTTTTTATGTGTTAATAAATTATACTGTTTGTCAGGTGTAACAGGATTATTAAAGAGAAATTCTATGAAATTTAAGGCCGTGTTGCAATGTGGGAAATTGGAGTTTATAAAAGCTTAGGAAAACGACACAAAACAACTTTCCTGTTACACTTTGATCAATGGGGGAGCTGATCTTCTGGAGCACTCTGGACACCAAGGAACTCCAACAACATTTGATTCTTTCAGTGGTTTAATAAGCTTGAGCGGATTCAGTTTTGGCAACATTCAAATTGAAGCCACTAACGACATGAAGCCAAGAAACATGGGCTGTCCGCACATGTCTTTAAATAAAAGAATTTGACAGGTTTTTGTTCACACAGTCACGCAGCAAATAGAAAATCAAATTCAAAGCCATTACATTAAGCCATTACTGGTAAAATAACTTAACTTTAAAATAACTTTGAGCTCAGTAAGTCATCTCAATTTACAGTTGATCTGCTGTGTGTCTTTTGGCTTCTAAGAAACAACAACAAAGAAAACAGGGCCTTGCTTTTTGCAGCTTGATCATGTTCCGTTTCAGATTATGACTCAACATGTTCCGTTTTTAAAAAAAAAACAGCTGTATATTTTTATATATATATATATGTATAAATACTACATACAGTACATACATTCTGTCAATCCTGAACAAATGAGGTTCCAAGTTTTACACTTGGTTTTAATGTTGGAGTCTTTAAAAATACCCGCAGTAGTAATGTTTTAAGGAGTGGAAAAAATGGGATAATGGACACGTAAAAAAGATTTTTTAAAAAGTGCCTTGAAAAGGTGGTGGAGGATTATGACTGATTAAGTCACGACACGTTTGTCCAGAATATAACTTATAACACAATTGCACAACCGCACTTAAATTGAAGGGTAGACGGATACATTGTCTTGAAGAAGACCTGTTTGTTATTATTTAACAGCTTGGGGTGAAATGTTATTATAATATATGGATTGAGTTTGGAAATCTCACTTCACTCAAAGGGACTCCAGCTTTCTTGGTTTACTATTGACGTCGGTTTGAACACAGTCGAATAAAGGGAGCTTGTAAAGAAGAATACTGCCAGCAGAACTATGCACGCTGCTTAAGTTCTGAGAAGGGGCAGTGGCATTCAAAAGAAGAAGAAGCAAGAGTCCCTTTAACAAAGGCTTCAAAAAAAAAAAAAAAAATGGCACAAGACAGAAACGAGAAACAGGTGCGAAACCCCAGTAGAGCGACAGCTCTTAGCCATCACCTTCCTGTTTTCCATGGTGTCCAGGGACATTGGCAAGTTCACCAGTCAATCACCACTTTTAAATCTTTGTTTTTGTGGTGAATCTCAGTGGACTGAAAAAACAAAGTCTCAAGTAAAAATGTGTGTCAGAGTTTCCGAGGAAGACTTCTCAAAGCGATCTTCCGTGAGTGTCCCAAAACACGCCACGCCTCGCCTCCCAGAGTTCGAGCCTTCGTGCTCTCTAGTTGTGTTGGAACTTAAAGTGGAAGCTCCCACCAGACTGGAAAGGGTCGAAGTGGAAGGGCCAGGACTCTCTACCGCCACCACCCTGCTGGTTTTCAGGGTCCAGTGGATCCTCGCCAGAGTCGAATTTCTGCCTCATTTCTGGAGGGACAAAAAGAGGTTCAGATTTTGCAAAGCTCAAGACAACAGTGCTTGAATTTGTTTTTGCAATGATATCATACATTTAAAAATATATAATATTCCATGGTCCTCATTTATCAAAAGCATGCACAAAAGATCCCAAAGTCAGTCTGCGTGTTCAAAAGGCGGTTGAGCTTGATGCCCGCTTCTTTCAACGTCAGCTGAAAAATCATTCAAATGAAGGAGCTGCTCTGACAAGCTTGTTCCTTTCAAGAGACTAATAAAGTCCTTTAAACGATGTTCAAGCTGCTGCTGTGAGCTCCTGACCTGGATCTGTGAGGACCTCTTTTGCCGAGGCGATGTCGATGAACTTCTTCTCCGCCTCCTTCTTCTCGCTCTCCAATTGAAAGTTGTCTGGGTGCCACTGCTGCGCCAGCTTCCTGTAGGCCTTCAAGATCTCCGGCTTGTTTGCGTTTCTGGAGGATGGATGGAAGGATGGGTGGAATTAGTACTGGCTCAAAAGATTAGATTAGATTTGATTGGATTAGATTTGATTGAACTTTATTGATCCCAAATTGGGAAACTACACTGTTGCAGCAGTCAAAAAACAATACAAAAAGTGAAAATAGAAGAATAAAAATAAACTATACAGTAGTTACAGTTTACAGTTAACACTGGTTAAACTATACAGTAGTTACAAGATATACAATAAAATATTTTTAAAAATCCAATCGATCTATGTACAACACCAGGGGCAGATGTGCAAAAGACAGCAGAAAGCATGGCCGGTGGAGGGCTGTGTTGGACTGGTTACCTGCTAACACCCAGGATCTTGTAGTAATCCCTCTTGCGGGAAATTTTCAGAAGCTTCTGCGCTCGCTCCAGACCCTCTCGTATTTCCTGGTTGTCGTCGAACTCTCGAGCCTCTTGGTAGTCCTCCACAGCTGTTGACAAAACACACGCAGGATTAAAACTAAAGTCTGTGGCATCCCCGCTCTGATGGTACAAATAAAGGGGCTTAAGCACCGTGGAAACCTTGTCAAGAAAGGCAAAACAGCGAAAACAAAGCATGCAAGGGGGAATGCAGAGGGTTTTCTGCGAAAGGTGACCAATCAGTTGGGCCCTTTCACCTTTCTCATAGTCCTGGTTCAGGATGTAAGCTTCTGCTCGGTCTCGCAGGACATTGGTGTTTCGTGGGTCCCTCTGGTGGGCTTCTGAGCACATGTCTATCGCCTCCAAGGCCGAGCTCAACTGGAAGGGCCAAGACGGAAACATGGGGTGTTTGCAGAGGGTTCAAAACATCATGTGAAGTCTCTTAAAGAGACCTCCAGCACAGCTTCACAGACACTCTTACCTTGACCAGGCAGTAGCAGATCCTCTCCTTGGCCAGGTTGGTGTAGTAGGCGACTTTCGGCTCGGTCTTCATCACCGACTCATACTTTTCAATGGCGTCCTGGTGCCTGAGAGCACAAAGAGATAAAGGGTTCAGCAAATCAAAAATAAACTAAAATGTACTGATCTACTCTCTTAGAGTTACTTCTTCTTTTTTTTCCAAACAGTTTTTTTTTTTAACTGTTCACTAAGGGATTTGAGAGTATTTATGGTTAACTGTAATGGTAATGGTTATGGTAGACGGGGACGAACAAGTGTAACAGTCCCTGAGAGGCACCCACCTCTCCTCCTGAATCAGCTCCTCTGCTGAATCCAACTGCTTGCTGAGCTTCTTCACCTGCTTGTAGTGACTGAAACATTCCTTGTCATCCTGGTCCAGCTTCAGACACTCACGGATGTGGCTGAAAGCGAAGGAGAGCAACAGAATGAGGAATACATAAGAAAACACAAAAAGAGAACAGGATAATGGCAAAAATGCTCAGTTTGACACAATTTTGAGCAGCTTATTTCTCTGATGAACTCACTTGAGGGACTCGTGGTGTTCTCCCTGGCTGTAGTGGAGCAAACTGAGCTTCAGGAAAGCGGCGCGGTTATCGTTGCGCAGCCTCGTGGTCGGCGTCAGATCCTGGATGGCCTTCTGCGGGTCGCCCATCCGGATGTAGCACTCTGCGCGGAGCTCCCGCAATTCGGGATCCCAGGGAGAAATCTAAAACCAAAACAACAACTTTTAGTCGCTCAGCCGTCGAACATTCCGATTTTAATCAGCAGTAAACACTGAGTGATGAATCTTTCACCCCAGACGTGAAACGCACCTCAATCGCTCTCCCCATCATCTCAATGGTTGTGCTGTAGTCTCCCTGGTGATACGCAGCATGCGCCACCTCCTGCAACTCCTCAAGCTCGTGCGCTTTCATCAGCTGGTCCTGGGCCTCGTCACTGTCAGGGGAGCGCTGCAGCTAAACGTATTTAAAAATGTGTCAGTACATGAAGGAAGCAATGATTGTGAAGGGACAAAAAGCAGCGTTTTGGGGCTAAACTCACCACTGCTTCAAAGTCTTCTCTGGCGTCCTGCGTGCTACCCTGCTTCAGAAGGATGTTCCCTCTTTGCAAGCGGGCCTGAAAGTAGGAATAAAGAATTATTGTATAAAAAGGTAAAGGAAAACGAAGAGCGGCCAATAAGACCTGTTGAAAGATGATGGGAACATGGACACAAACTTGAGGCGATCAGGTGAACTTACAGCCAAGAAATCAGGTTTGAGCTGGATGGCCATGGCCAGATCCGGCAGGGCCGATTTGGATTTTCCCATCGCCAGGAACACCGCTGCGCGCTTGTAGAAGGTGAGGTAGTTCTTAGAGTCTCCCTCTGTGAGGGATCAAGTGCATCAAGTTAGAGCAGATGAGCAGAATTTTAGGGAAGATTGGATGAGTGCCAGCTATGGGGGAAAGAGATACATGTGTGTCAGCCAGCGCATCTCTGTGTAATCTTACCCACGGCAGAGTGGTAGTGAGACAGAGCTTCAGCCAGCTGACCGGCAGCCAAGAGTTTACGGCCCATCTCCAAGTGGTGCTCAATCTCAGCCTGAGCGGCCCCCAAGACCCCTGAAACATAACACAGCGCTGGAAATAAATGACCGACAATCGCAGCGCAGGGATGACGCAGCAGCAGGATGCAATTGACTCAGACTGTCTGACTTTATTTCATGCTAGTGTGCACTTTGAGACAAAAACTTTAAAACGGTCAGGAAGTGCCCAAGTGTGGCAAATTTAAGCGATTCAAAATTAGGATTCTATCAAATCCCTGTGTTGTTTTAGTGAGACTGAGTCACTCAGTAGTTAAAAACAATAAAAACAAATGGCTTTATTTTATTTTATTTTATTTTTTACAAAACAAGCAGACATACATCAATTCCTGAATTAATTAAATAAAAAATTAACAAGGAAATAATTATACATATGTTGAGGACATGAATACAAACACAAATTGAACTGAGTGGCTAAAACAAGTTTGCATTAATGTGTTTATCTTACATGTATAATATGTAAGATAATTTCCATGTACAAAAGTGCATGCACAAGTTGGCAATGTTGTAAATCAGTGAATATAATATAATATAACAACGAATATAAATGCCCTATGATACTGGCAAAGTTCTCCGCCTTCTCAGCCTTGATTGAATGCAGATCGTGCAGTCTCATAACTGAGGAGGACTGCAGCGTAGACAACGTAAGTCATTTAAAGGCAACACCTTTCCATGTCTGTGAAGGTTCTCAGTTGTGCAGGTCACCGTCGTCTAGAAAGTTGAGAAAAGGCAACTGTACTAGTTTGTCCAGTTGCCTCAATTCAACCTGAAAGATTTACTTTTAACAGCAATTTGAAAAAACGGACAATCTCCAACACATCTAACATCCTTATATGCATAATAAACACGACGTAAATGTATTTGCATTTACGTCTAACTTTAGGCCTTTGCTTTCGGGTTCATCGTCGATCATAAGATAACAGCTCAATCAAGTAACACCTCAAGCCGGAAATAGAAACTTTTAATGACTATTAAACGACACACAGCAGCAAAGTTGGTGTCAGTGAATGACGGTGCTTTAAGAATAGAAGAAAACAAACATTTTTCTCCAGTGTAAAACGACTCTTACCATCCAGCTGAATGTCCAGAATGACACAGAGCAGTGACAGCGAGCACAGGACCCCGCTGAGTCCCGTCCGTCGACACGATTCCATCACCAAATGACTCCTCACTTCAAAACCACGAGCAACAAACTCAAAGTCTCTTCCTTGCGTGGCCTTAAAGAACCGGTGCGTTTTACTGCAGCGCAGGTGCCATTTCTTAAGCGTTCGTCCTGTTTGACGAGAGCAGGAACAGCAACGACGGTTTATTATTTACGGTCCCAGCCTGACAGTCGTCCGTGTTAAAACCCAGGAGCGCAGATAGAAGGTTCCGACTAAATCGTTCAATTTTCGACTGCCACTATTTGCGCGTTTACGTGCGCGCAGCGTTCTTTAATCGGGGCGTGGGTCGCACCGCCACAACAAGGCAATGGAAAACAAACAAGTGACGGATTTTAACACTGATAATAGATGCTGTTCCTGTCACCGATATTGCCCCCTCCCTTTTGTCCTACATCACAGTGGTTGGCCCACATACCACACATCCGCGTTCGCCTAGAAACGTGTGGCGCTCTCATTGGAGGGACTATTTTAACGCGGATGTCATGTTCCCGAATGGGGTATTTACTGCAGCCAGCCGGCCGGCGTCTGTCATTTCAACCAGTCCGTCTGTAAAATTTACATAATCAGTGAAAGGCGAGATAAACTATCATTGACTCGATTCAACTAAAAGAAATTTTAAAGATAACTTAAGAATACTTTTCGTTCGGAGAGCTATTTGTGAAGACAAGCAACTTGATGTCAACGTGGTTTTTGTTGTTGCAGTTGTTTTACAAAATTGTAATCGCACTTTACGAAAGTCTGTAAACATTTAAGCATGATTACATGACGATACTAAATTTTTTTTGTTCTATTGAAACTTTTCAGTTTTTGCTGACCATGTTTTCATAATTATTTTCTAATTATTAAAACATAATTAAATATTTAAATTTTGATGATTTCGTGCCATCCCGAACAGCAGACACCTCCGGAGTTTTATTATTACGGCTATAATACATTTGCTGTGAAATGCGCAATTTCAATGAAGAGATGAAAGATTTGAGATATAAAAAAGAAAAAAAATACAAGTCGATTAAATAAAGACAAATAGTCCTCTGCCGTCTTTATGCATACTTTATATAAAACTGTACAAAATAAGACATACAAACGTCTAGATGATCATTCAGTCTTGACCTTCCCCTTACAAATGTGGAGAACTACACACTGTATGCAGATCACACAATGATTGGATTTTGTTTTCTGAAAGAGCATGTAAATGTATTCCTGTTCACAGCATGTGGAAAACATAAATAAAATCAGTGAAATCAAAAATATGCTTTCACAGCAGGGAAGCTTTTTACAACATTAATGCTATCATTTCACATTAACAGCACACACACACACACACACACACACACACACACACACACACACACTGTGTGACTGGCATGGTGATCACACTGTATTTACATCTACATGTGTTTTGGTGAGACATTTCAGGATGTGTTCAACATTTGGAACAAACCCTGTGCTGGATAAAACATTTACCCCAGCTGTCTGTGGATTAGAGGCTTCACTCTTCCT
The DNA here is from genome assembly GCA_009823395.1 of Thamnaconus septentrionalis. Classification (NCBI taxonomy): domain Eukaryota; kingdom Metazoa; phylum Chordata; class Actinopteri; order Tetraodontiformes; family Monacanthidae; genus Thamnaconus; species Thamnaconus septentrionalis. The sequence goes on from CM020503.1 coordinate 21,778,631, forward strand.
GCTTCTCAAACGTAAGCATTTCGTCCATATGTACTGGCACCCACACTCCTGGCTGGTCCAGGTCCAGAGTAGACAGTTCCCCTGACTTGATAAGGGGTGCTAAAAAAATGCAATCAAACAATAAACTTCAGTCAGCGAAGTTACCAGCAATTGTCATCAAACATTTTATGCATCTTTTAAACATTTACACAAACACAGATGACTTTTGTAACAACTTTAATGATGGCTTTTCTTTTGAAGGTTTTCCAAAAAAGGTTGATCTTTATTTTGTTTTACTGCGTTCCAATATATAAAACATCTGAAGACTGACAGAGTCCAAATTACATCTTTGAAGTATTAAACACAAATTTCATTTTTAAACTGCAGCTTAAACTCAGGATTTCTGCGCATTTGTATACTGTTTTCAGTAAGTCTAAATGTGCATTTTCCTTTTCATTCTACCATTCAATGGCACTAAAATCAGTTTACTGCAGATGAAGCTTCATTTATTCTCAGGCCTTAGAAAGCCCTTTGTTCTGTCAGTCCCACATCCAACATATTCTGCATCAGTCAGATTTAATTCTTATGACAATAAAATCAGACATTATTGAAACAACTAAAATAGCCCCAAGAAAAACTGAGTCAAAGTGACTGTCTCGATAAACAGGTTATAGTTTAAACGGACAGTACTGCAATTTACTAGATCAAAAAATTATTTTAATTCACTTTGTCAATTTTATACAATAGTTCCTGAGTTTATCATTTTATTTTTAGCCATGTGGAAGATTTGAAGTGTGATTTTTTTTTTTTTCCTTCCTATTTTATGAGCAGGACTTTCCGGCTTTGATGTGTTGCATAAGGAAGGAGTGAGTCAAATTATGTTATCAAATAAAACACTAAAAGCGAAGCAATTAAATTGGTGCTATTTAGGTGGCAATAAAAACTTTAAAATTCAACTCACTATTTTTCTTCTGTGGCGCCGGCTCTGCAAGAACAAGTGAGGCAGGCTCCCCCGGCGATGGCCAGCACAGATGAGCACCAGCCGATGTAGAGCCCTTCTCCTATCTCATACCTGCAAGGTAATGTGTGGCGTTAACTCAGTCGCCCATCGCTCAAGACTGACCTTTTACTATTTCAACCCTGACCGCCGCTGTCTCACCTTATCCCAGGATAGAAGGGGTCGAAGAAGTCCTGGGTGATGTTGAAGGCGTACCAAGACACTGCAATCATTGTGCACAAACCTATGTTTGGGCCAAGCACAAGTCAAACATTCTTTAGTCATTAAGGAAACAGTCAAGGGGGAGAAAATACTTCCAAATAGTTGCATAACACCAGCGGGAAGTTTATGTATGATGATTTTTTTTGAGTGTACTGTGAACACTTTTTGTGTGTTTGGTGTTACCTTGAAGTAAGAAAAACACTCCACCAGTGCCGGCAATCCTCCCTTTGAGGACTAAGTTATCGCCTCCAGCCTTGGAACACTGTATGCCAAGCAGTCCTGCCAGCAGTCCAAATGTGCCCAACACTATAGAAGTGATCATCAAGGCACGGGATGCTTGGATGTAACCTGGAAGCAATAGAAAACAACCTTAACTGATTTTTCTTGAAGGCCATGAGGTGGCGTGACTTCCTGCACATGTGCTATTTATGACATAAGTGAGCTTTCCATAAGATCTCTGACCTGATTCTTCTTTCTCAGAGAACACAACACAGTTCCGTGTCCGACACATATTTTTTGGAGTAAGAAATCTCGCACAATGTACAGTATATATATATATAAATATATATATATATGGACATATTTTCTCTCACGTACCACTCAAAGCCAGCAGTGAAGGAAACTCCCTGCAGTTGTGCACCCCGGTCGAATCTGTCGCACACGACATCCAAAGGTTCTCGTAGATGGTGGAGGTGGTTATGACGCTGCCGTCCACCGTGGAGGTCCTCCAGTAACGGTGTGGTATGCAAATCCCGACCATCACCCAGCCGACGAAACCCAGCACCACAGCCACCACTTCCACGATTGGATCCATGATGACCCCTCCTCAGCTAAGGCGTCCACAAAAAACTTTATCCAGAGTTTCAAAAATGAATTCAGTCAATCCTGTCGTGAAAACCCGAGCGCCTGGTTCAGGGTCAGCAGCTGGAGCGTGCAAGTGTGTGAGATGAGATATGTCTGGCTCAGCAGACATGCATAATCATTTATATGACTCCTCGCTTTCTCTCCTCCCCTTTCACCTCACACATTTTTTTTCTCCTTCCAATTTTTACACCCCTGAAACTGAACAGGTGTTTATCGGCTCACTCAGGTCCAATGGTCACCTGCCTCGGTTGATCATGCCGCGGCATCTCGTGTTTATTGGACGTGTTCGCCCACGTTTCTTTTTTTTTGTTTGATTCCGAACAGTCACATGTAATTAATTGCAGGTGAGACAATAAACTGAAGAACAGCTTGATCAACCACACTGAATGATTGACAGTTTTCACATGTGCTGGTAATGCAGCAACAGGATATTGTTCATTCATTCATTCATTCATTTTCTATACCCGCTTATAACTGTTCAGGGTCACGGGGGTCTGCTGGAGCCTATCCCAGCTGTCTTAGGGCGAAGGCAGGGTGACACCCTGGACAAGTCGCTAGTTCATCGCAGGGCACAGGATATTGTTTGAATTAATAATCAAAAAACATTAACATTTATATTTTGGATATATTTGTACTGACGTAATAATGAGAATTTCTTTTCCCTTAGCAGGTTTGTCATTGGTTTTGGAAAATCTCAAGCCCACATAACACAGGACCTTTCAAGGCCACACTCAGCGTAGTTCAAACGCTGGGGAAGAACCGACATGGAATCAAACAAATTTCTCGAGTAAGTCAAAGCTCAGGTCAAACTGCTAGGGTCTGAGGTTGCCCCGTTCCCTGCCGCACTTTCTGTGTTTGTGTGCCTTCATTAATAATCCTGCTGATAACTGCCCAGACGGCGTTGCCACATCCAGGACTCCCACAGGTCAAACAGCGATAATATTAAGATAAATCTTAACCTGCTTCTTTCAGACAAAGCCCTCCAAGGTGAGGAGATTTGTGGAACAGCCTGGAAAAAAGCAACTGAGTAAAGGTCACAAAGGAGGCTCCAGAAATAGGAGCAGTGCGATCGCAGAGAATTAAAGTCATCCAAATGTTTGCAGAGGAACCTCGTGCATAAAGGCAAAGGGGAGTCACACAGAGATGGTGATAAATTTTTATCAAAATCTGTCAGGGACACTGAGAAAGAATTAGCAAAAGATACTCGGGACAAGATGTTTTGTTTTCCATGTTACAACAAACCCACAAAGGATTAGAGGCTGTGAACAACACTGGTGGTCTCTGAAAAGCACTGATAACGTGTTAATCCCTCCCGTGTTGTGCAGTTATTAGTGATGACACATTTTTACCATGATGACCTGAAAAACGCACAGTACGCGTTGCACCTGAAAGGGCTCATTCAGTATTTTACAGCAGGGGTGCGGGAACGTTCAGTGAAGCCAGTAGCAGTAAACATAGTTTAGAGGAGGAAATAATTGCATTCAGTTTACATGTGGTGCAATAAATGCCATTGCAGTGTCTTTGGTCAGAACACAAAGTAATGATCAGAGTCTGAACACATACTAAATCTGTTATCTCCTTCGAGCGTTTTTGAAAAGTTATTCAGCTGTTTCAGTATATTAGTCATGCTGATGGCATGATAATTAATGGTGCTCATTGTGATTTGGCAAAGGAGGGTTAGAACGACCAGAACATTTTGTCCACGTTTGTTTTGTTTTTTCTATCAACAAAACAGGACACTGGCTACAGATTTGGGCCTAGCAGAATACTGGGATGTGAATAGTAGCGGCAACAGGCTGGAATGACTGCCAGCCATGTGCTCAGCAAAGCCCTTCATAAACAAAGCGATTGCAATCATAGGCTCCATGAATGATCTCTAAATAGAAATAGAAAAATAGAAATCACAGAGGGATGGACAGCTAAGTATTCCTGTCAGTGGTGTGATGGGAAAGTGCTGCTATTGTCTTTAAATTATGGATAATCATCAAATAGCCGTCTTGTGGCCTGCACCCAGTATTGACACTGTTTCAGCTCCAAGCTTCTCACCTTTTCTTTGTACTTCAGTCAAATATGACAGAAACTTCTGGACAAGTGGCAGAAGATGGATGGATGATAGAAACTCAGGTGTGATTAAAAGTGCTTTGCACACCCCAATCAGCAGTGAAATCAACTTCACTCTGCACCCCCCTGTCCACCATCATGTGTTTGATTTTATGGCTGAGCTGTTTGCAGAGGCACAATTTACAACCCAGTCAGCCGCAGCGTTGAGCGCTGGCTAAGTTTACGTTGCCAAACTACAAATTCCCCAGTGGTTTGCTTTGTGAAAACAAACTTTATGCAACGTTTTATTTCCTATTTGTTGTTTAGGAGACACTTGGAAGGAAGCTCGTCGTAACTTTCTCCAGGGGCTATCCAGGGAACAGTTTGCACGTGCACGTGAGGATGACACATCACTTTTATTTAATTCATTTCTGTTTCATGTTTCCCTAAAGGGCCAAGCTTCACATTTAGTTGGACCCGAATTCACGTTACTTTGACTTATATGGTTTCTGTTAACTTGAGGTCTAAATACTGCAGATGGGAAAAAAATAAAACAAATAATAATAAACAATTTTCCTTCAGCGTGATGTGTCAATCTTATCAGAACTGGAACCACACCCACACCATGCCAGTGAGGCAATCTGTTTATCGGTGAAAGTTTTATGGGCGATAACCATAAATAGTATTTAAGTAGAGATTTCATAACGATGGATTCAAAAAGCTAAATTCAGTCACATTGGGGTTTTTCTTGAGACAAAAGTGAGAAAAGTTGCTTGAAATCACCCCAGATTCCATTTCCCCCCAATGTGTCTTTTGCAGTTCAAAGCCAGAAATGCAATTTCACACAATAAAAACAAACAAATCCACAAAACATAACATCAACATTACCAGTGATATAGGGTGACAGTAAGTGCCACTCCACTGGGTTATAAAATAACTTCAATAAGTTCCGGATGACTTCCATAAAGAGTGACTTGGCAGGACATCGAGTCTGTCTTCATAGCAATTACACATTGATATCTGACAGTCTCGTGTTTAAATACGCAGATGCTCAGTGAACATTGGCCCCCATAACTGGAAACTAGTGAAGCCAAACTGAATGACGCCCACTTTGATGAATCATTGATGTTGTAGCGTGTTTGCGCAGCCCTGATTGATTAAGACGTGCAGTTTGTATACAGGTGCACCGGCTGAACTTTCATAGCTGAGACACTCGATCAGCTTTTTCACACCAGGGATCATTGTTTTTGCCCATCTGCAGAGTTTCGGTCCCGTCAGGCCAGTTAATGAGTAAACCCTTCCCCCTCCCATCATGAGGCTGATAAGGCCCGACACTTCTGATAGGCTCCACAAGCCCTGTCGTAAAGCCACGACTCAAACGGCCTCCGTGAGGTCAAGATGCGACGATGATGGATGGGAGTTGGCCACTCTGGGCACGTTTCAGTCAGAACAAGCTTAAGACAGATAATGATCATAATGCCTCGTCGTTAGGGAACACACTAAAAGATCATCATAAATTTAACGGGGTCAATAAATGTCAGTGATAAAAGTTAAAAAATGAAAGACTTTGCCCAACACTATATATTATTTAAGTAAACAAGTAGCAGTGCCACATTAAAGCTCACTATTAATACAAATTATTGGGTTTTGTGTCAATAGGGTCTCTCTCTACACTTTATGTTGTGATTACACTCCCGACATCACAATTGACGTGCTGGTACAGGAAGTGCAGGTTATTTTTGGTGTACGGAATACATGCATTACTATTTTATTTTTTTTTGTTACTTAGAAAAATTGCATTTATTCCCACAAACTGCATAAGATATATATGTATATATATATGTATATATATATGTATAATATGACATCCGTGTGTGTGTGTGTGTGCGAGTGTGTGTCTGCGTGCTTGCGCGCACGTGTGTGCTCGCCACACGGTTCCTTCAGAAAAACTACAATGCAAGTCTGTCATTTCAAAATGAGTTTATTTACTTAACAATCGGCAAAAGACAATCCTTAGATGTAGCTGATGTTGGTCAAGATAGCCAACGCATGAAACTGTTGAACAAAGGCACTTTGTGTCAAAAGTAACACAAGTGCAATGTTTTAAAGTTATTAACAAAAAAGAAAATCCACACAAAGGATTTACAGGAGTATAACTAGAATTACATTAAGCTTGGCAACTCTGATTATTTACACAATGAATAAGACTCGCATGCTATGTTGTGTAGAGATAGATATAAGCAGGTAAAGTCATGAGTTAAGTGAATGGCAACTCTGCTGAAATATGAAAACTGGCATTATTTAACGCCTTTATTATTATGCATCTGTAAATAAGTTTAACACAGTAACATCCCTTCGGCTCTCTCCATAAACGTCTTTGTCCAAGTGCCAGTGTGTCAGTCACTGCAAAACAAAACAAACAAGAAGGTGGTCCTTCACCCAGACTAGGATTTACTGGCTCCCTTGGACACAGCCAACCCGATGAGGCCGGCTACTGCCGCCATGCTCAGGCCGAGTCCCCCAACGATGGCCATGCCGACCAGGCCGTCTGGGAAAGGACAGGTGAGAGTCAACAAACCTTCTGTGATCGTTCGCTCTCACAGCAGACTCGTGCATCAGCCAGATGGGTTCTTACCTTTCTTCAAGGCCTTGTCTATGAGTTGCTCCAGCTCCAGAGCCTGCTTGTTCCCTGGCTCATTTTTCAAAAGGGTTCGGATGTACTTGAGGGCTCTCTCATAGTCCTTGGAAGGAAACAGGAGTGAGAATGTAAAAAAAGGGGCGGCTGTCCAATTGATGTAACTTTTGAGGTGCTCCGTTAGGGAATACAATCTTACTTTAAGTCTGTAGTTGGCCACTGCAAGGTAGAACAGGAAGTCCCGGGAATCATCTTTGGATGCTCGTTGTACAAGTTCTATGAAAGGAAAGGCATGATGTAATTTGATGATTCAATGATTTCGTAGCCCGCACATGGAAAATACAACCGTGTGATAAAGCCATGTATCTTATCAATGTCCATGTGCTGTAGATATTACTCAATGTGAAATGCCACACCCACCCACAAACCCACGCCTGAACAATCCTGCTTGTTAGTTACCATCTAATGGCTTTCACACAGAGGGAGGGAAAAGGAATATCAGCTTAGTCATGGCCTGTCCTGATTTTTTTAGACAAGAATTTTATAACTAGAATTCCTCTTTTAATTACTTCCAACTTATAAGCTGATCTTACCTTCCAGGAGGACGCTTCCCTTCCTGATATCCTGCGAGTATTTGCTCCTGATCAGACACCAGGCATATTCGAACTTGGTCTCCTTGGACACGGCACCTTTCGCCAGCTCGCTGTTGTATTTCTTCTCAAATTTCTGTCAAAACCGAGTGAACATAAACCCACATCAACTCACCAACTCGGACTTGAAGGCGAGCAAAGTCATAATTACGAAATCCGTCCAGGAAGACGGTGAGGAAGCTGAGTTGGTCAACACTTCTATATCGTTTTAATAAATGAAGCACTAATTTGTCAACTGACGTGGTTTGTAACGTCCACGACAGATAAAATAAATCAAATACAACCTAAATACATAAGTGTGTACAAGGAGAGTGACTGTGCGCAGTCATTCCGCGGAGTCCAGTTGTTTATCATCAATGTCGTCATTAGCATTTCCGCGGCGATGTGACGCCGCCAAATATCCCCGGACACGGCGTTTATTCGCCAAGTACGAGCACATGACAGACTAAATACACTCATAACAACTAATAGGTGCCTCACTTATATTTCATTGGAAATACCTGGGAGACAGAAGAACATAAACGGACAAAGTCTTACCAGTAAGTCTTCGGGGGAAACCACATCGCTCACTACAGCCTCCATGTTTCCGGAAACTGGCTGCTGTCCCCGCCCACTTTGTCACGTGCCACGGACCTTTGCGACGATGTTGTCGGAATGGACCGCTTGACGGCACCGTTCCAATCACAAAGCCAAAGCCAGCAGGCGCTTTTATGTTTTGCCCATTCTCTCTCTCTCTTTTTTTTTCCATGAAGAGATAATAACCACAGACGTCTCAAAGATAAATAATATCAATCGAATCAAATAATGGAGTGATGAGACTAATTTGATTTTTACACATCTAGAGCCATCTCATCATCAGTCTTAACTTTTTCAATATATGATGCGTTGCTCCTTTGTTTTCCCTCTGAAAAATTATTTTGTTTCTTAAAATTAAAATCAATCTAATGTTTTTCATTTCACTAAAATGCCTTGCCTTGCATAGTTTAATAACATAACAAAAATGTAATATAGCTTACAGAATTCTTTATATATATATATATATATATATATATATATATATATATATATATATATATATATATATATGTTAATAGGAAAATTGGGTAAATAACAGTCAGTTTAATTCAAGTTATTTCTGTGAATACATTCATATTTACATGCATAGGCAAGAACATACAAAGAAAACAAGTTAGTATTAAAATAATTTTTTAATTATGAAAATACAGCAGGGTGGTGACAGCACTGTTGCCTCACAGCAAGAGGGTTGCGGGTTCAATGCCAGCCTGGGTCCTTTCTAGGTGGAGTTTTCCTGTTCTCCCAGGCACTAGTGTGTTCGCTCTATGTACTGTGGGAACTCTCGATTGGCCGTAGGTGTGTGTGTGTGTGTGTGTGTGTGTGTGTGTGTGTGTGTGTGTGTGTGTGTGTGTGTGTGTCAGAGAATGGTTGTTTGTCTTTCTGTGTGGCGCTGCGATAAACCGGTGACCTGCCTTTGCCCAAAGACAACTGGGGCAGGCTGTGGCACCACCTGCAACCCTGAGTGCTGGAGACGCCGGAATTGAAAATGGATGTATAAATGAAAAATAAAGTACACAATCAATTACGTGATAACAGACAACCTGGTTAACAAAATCCTGATAATAATCAGAACAAACAAGAAATAAAACACATGCTGTACCTCCTCTTAGTAGTTAGGCATAAAAAAAAAACAGACTAAACTTTATTGTTGACCTAATTTGTGGTCCTCTGAGAACAAAAGTGGTAGTGATGTAGTTTAAAGACACTAGAATCATAAAATGACACATCTGAGGATGTCAGGCATCATCAGTTCTTGCCAAGGTGTTCAGGTGAGAAGGCCAGAGGCAGGAGTTGGCTGAGGCTCGTCTCTTTGTAAGATCCATCCGGCTTGGTCAAGTACACAATCCAGTCTGACCCAAACTAGTGAAACAGAGAGAGAGAGAGGGAGAGAGAGAGAGAGAGAGAGAGAGAGAGAGAGAGAGAGAGAGAGAGAGTGACAGAGAGAGAGAGAGTGATGCACAGACACAAGAGAAATACATAAGAATTTGAACAACATCTCTTCATTTAGAAGTTCAATATGAAATATGCTGTTCTTATAATCTTGAGGTTATCTCAGATTATAAGAAAAAATATGTCCAGTAAAACTATTACCTCATGCACAAAAACTAACTAATTCTATTAATGCAACTTGGCTTCAGAGTTAGCTGATGATATTATATCGAGGGTATTCAAAAAAGAACATTAAGAGTCTTTGGCCTTATCCTCCTATCAGAACCACAGGGCACCTCAAGTCATTTGTACTTTAGGCTATAGCAGATTAAAAAAAATCAAAAACATGAGAGCAATGCACTCAAAATATAGACCAGATATTCTCATTGCCCTGGAGCAATGAAACACCAGTCTCATACAACCATAAATAATATTTCAGAGAAAAACAGTAATAAACATGTCTTGGCCGTTAAAAGCAAAGATAAAGTAACCCAGTTTCTGGCGCCACGCTGCTTCTGTTCTGTCTATGTTGCCACAAATATGAGTAAAAGGTGGTACACTCAGAAACAGTGTGTATTTATGATGTTGAGCTTATGTCTATACGCAATGCGTGAATTATAAAGGAAGAAACTATCAGCAAAAAAAAACAATTCTCTCAGCTATTTGTGGATGATGATCAGAAAGAGAGATATTGCCGTTAACTGGATAAAATGCCCTGAATTTGTATTGTTGTATTTTCAATAATCAGAAAAAGTGCATAAATCTACTGTCTAAAAATGCAAAACTCACAAAGTGGAGGATATTTTTTACTACTTTCAGATGATAATGAGGACACCCACTGAACTACTTTTGCTATACAATACAGCCACTTACATGACAAGGAAGCTTTAACATTTTACTGTAGCCTGTTATTATAATCAATGTTTAACGGGGATAGGTCCTGCTGTACCCTCATCTTCTATCGATTACAACATTCACAGAAAGCCTACCTGGTTTAATCATTAATTCCAAAAGCTGTTTTGTTCTGAATAATTTTGTTTTTCATGACATACATACTCCACCATTTCATTCAAATTTCAGGGGATTGAATTTTGGTTTTGCTTAGTAGACAACTCACCTCCATGAGGACCTGTCGACAGGCACCACATGGCCCGACAAAACGGTCTTTGATGTCACTGTGTGAGATGGAGAGCACGGACTTTTCAAACAACAAGAAGTATAACTGTGGATGCAACATGTTGTGATCATTGTTAATCACCAGGTCACAGCGATGGCAGTGAAGTGCCGGTGTCCCTCTGCCACCGCCCTCTGGATGGCCGTCCGCTCAGCACACACTGTCAGGCCGTAGGAGGCGTTCTCAACATTACAACCTAGCAAAACAAACATACACACTCACACTCAACACTCACACTCACAGTGCACTTGCATGTTTTTTCCCCCGAGTGTATCAGCAAAACAGAAACTAAGTGAATGCATTATCTAATAGGATCTGTAATTTGTATAGCTTTTAATGTGGAGTGCTTTGAACAAACAAATAAAAAAGGTTACACCAGTGGTGTAGCCTACATGACACGTAGCTATATATGGGGCGCCGTTTGTAACGTTATGAGAAACTTTACAAACGGCGCCCCATAGCTATACGCCATAGAACCCGTAGAAAAGGTTCCGAATTACCGTACAACCACAAAAAAATGCGCAAAGATACAGATCAGTATATTTTTGATTTTACACACGTTCACTTTCCTGTTTAAAATGATGTTTAATGTACTGATCTGTTTGGAAGTCAGCCATTGCTTTAGTGTGGAGGGGGCATCAGAGTATACCCACTAGAACAGGGGTGCCAAACGGGGGAGGGTGGGGTGCGCGGCGGTGGAGATCGCGAACGTTGACGGGGGCGGCGGCGGCGAGCAGTGCACTAGAATAAACTAGACTACACTACTGGGTTATAAATGTTTTATACATTTACCTAACTCCTAACTAATACCACGACTAAGCATAATCCTGCATGATGATGTGCATTTGATTTAATTATTTAATTATTTAAAGAGTAGTAATTATTCTCTTATTTGCTCTCGACATGAAATGGAAATAGAATCGGTTGGCAGGTGTAGCTTAAAGGCTCGCTGAAGGTGGAACATAGATACAGTAGATAGATAGATAGATAGATAGATAGATAGATAGATAGATAGATAGATAGATAGATAGATTTTCTTGATCACAAATTGGGAAACTACAGTGTTGCAGCACTAAAAAAAAAAACAGTACAAAAATTAATTATACAGTCATTACAAACACACTCAAATCAATCTATGTACAACAAACAACCAAAGCAGATGTGCAAAAGACAGTCAAATTAAACACTACTTAAAATAGTACTATCAGTTTTTGCATATCTTTCTGCCAATCACACCGCAATTTCCCCACAAATACACAAAAAAAATCTACCAACTTTCGAAGAAATTAAATGGCCAAAGGTGGTTGGGGGTGGGGCAGTCTGTGAGTCACCTGTGATGATGGCGCCATCTGCTGACAGCACTGCAGCACCGACAGGGAAGCGGCTGTAGGGGCAGTATGCCAGGTCGCGGGCCCGCAGACACTCGGCAACGAGCTCTTGCACCTGATCTGCAGAGAAACACACACCAGAGGAGACTCACTCCCACCGCACCTCGTTCACCTGCTGGCCAATCACCGACCGAGTGACGCCTCGGGGTCGGAAAGGAGCAAACAGCGTGACCCCGGTGGGACTCGCCTGTCATCGCAGCTTGAAATTTGTCCACAGTAGCTTCTGGTGGGGCTGTTGAGGAGGTTCCTCCGCTCTGGGTGCTCTGGAGCTCGGACCGTGGAGCAGTGGAGCAGCGGGGCCGAGTTGAGCTGCAGGTTTGCAGCTCAACTCTGTGTTTACATTCACGCTATTGGCTGCCGGGACGAGCGGAGGGTCCCACTGCTCTACTCCAACGCGGGGGAGGTGGGAGGGGGGGCACAGTTCAAAGGTCTCGCGAGAAGCATAGGGGCAGTGATGGATGGTGATGGATGGTGAAGGTGGAGGAGCGGCTGAGCTGCGGCGACGGTGATGAACCTGGAGTTTATCAGAACTGTTGGCACGCTACAGATGTAACAATGGATGCATGTTTTACACAGCATCCAACACAGAATAACTCCAACTACACTTATTTATTTATTTGATCAATTTTATTTTTCAAGATTTTCACCCGACAGAAAACAAATAAAAATGCACAACACGTTAAAATGTAACTAACTACTATTAGTACTATACTAATGTAAAAGTTTTCACACATCTCGGAGGACTAACCATAACTCCTGCATGCCATCATAATAAAGTTGCCACTTAGCCACTTAGACAATGAGACAGAATTATATAAACTGTATATATGTATATATATTTTTAAACATTACTTTGATTTGAAAAAAAAAATCAGAAAGGGATTAAAACCATAAACCATTCCAGGACAACAATATGAAAACCTGATTACCAAAATCTACACACAAAAAACACTGGATAGCAAGCTAATGTGGTTCCCAAATGTACACAGAATATTGCATTAATATGCATACAGACAATGATGCAAATGCTCAATACACCTTTCCATGTCTCATACATTCATTTGAAAGGCTGTGGCTGCAGGCGCAGGATTCATCCAAACATAACACAGCAGTACCTTTAAGGTACAGGTCACAAAGTAAAAAATACCCCACGTCTCGAAGACGGCGTTCCAGAAAGCAAACATGTACAGGTTCTTATTACAGTAGCGACCACTCACTGCTGCTGGGTCATAGTTGGGTTGGTAGACTGAGAAGACCCACACATCACCTGCAGGTGCATGAAAGAAAAACATGTGTCACCGTGTGCAGAATGTGTCACCTCTTTGAAAGTAAATTCACTCACATCAGTTTTTTGTCAGCAGCAGGATTTCTTTATTTTGAGGATTTTTTGTTACATTTTTTCAAGTTTCATTTTCATAACATTTTTTCTCAGGCCTGAATTTATTTGGTTGCCTTTAACATTTTAGTGGGTTTTAGAAACCATTTTGTGATTAGTGCGTGAAAAGCTGTTATTCTATTTCATCTATTTATTAACTTACTGAATTACTTAATAATTCGGGGGGGCACCGAATTATTATGATTAATTAATGACCAATTAGGGCAGTGAGTAGCGATGGTGGTTTAAATATACTAGTTGTGTTATTGGCATTGGATATTAGTGGCACGAGATGATGATGTTGTTGAAAATTGTCACATTTTGCACAGTGCCGTGTATTCCATTTTTCATTTGTGAAATGTTAGTTGTAACCCTGCTATGGTGACCCATCTCACATCAGAGCGAGAGCAGAACTTCACACCATTTTGCAGACAAAATGGCTGTTATACCTTGTACTTAGTTTCTTCAAAGTCGAATAACTTCGCAGTATCTTTTTTTGAGAAGGTTTCCATACCAGCCAGCAGCCACGTGATGCCCACCAGGGATAAGAGACACTCGAGGCAGGACGTGATCTTCTCCCAAAGGCCGTTGTAAAAAGTGGGTGCGTCAGAAGGCTTATCAGAACCAGACCCAGCAGGTAGTTGGGAATGTTGGGCTGTTGAGGACAGTCCTTGAAGTAGGAGACGCCTGGTGGTGAAAGGATGGTGGTTCAATGTTCAGGTGTCGCACGAGTGTAAATAAAAACTTCACAATAAAGGGAAAAAATACTGACCAAAGTATAATCTGGACATGTTGAGGACACAGAGCAGCACTGCACTAGCAACTAGACAGGGGGGTAAAAGTCATATGCAGGAAAAAAAAAAAAAAAAAAGTATTTTAGATTGGTAATTTTAATTTTTTTCTGTTTCTGTTTCTATTTGAACATTGACGAAATGGCTCAGAAATAGAAAAAAAAACTATCAAATGGTAATTAAACTTTTTCCAGTAAAGAGGTTAAATGACACTACATCAAATGAAATTATATTTTGAATTAAAAATTTCCTTTACATCAAAAATGTAGATTGTGTTTGTTTCTTTAGCTAGTTAGTGCCATAGCACGATTATTGCTGCTCATAATTACAGATTTCCAATTCAAACATTGGTTTGACAAAATGATTCAAAAGCAAGGTCAAAAGTCATTTAACTTTGATTTCACACTGCAAAAAGCACATTAAAAAAAATAGAAAACAGTTATCTTACCTGTTATCTTGGTTTTGGGTAGTGAACTTTGCACTTGAAACCTCCCAACTATGTTCACTGTTACTGTGACTGGGCGTCCTGCAGATGAGGCAAAATACCACACAGGAAAAAAAAGAAGAATTATTTTATTTTTGAAGTAGAAAACCAGGCAAAAGCGTGAAGTCAATCAGGTTCAAGAGTGAGAATTTTCTCAGTGGTTAGAAAACATTCCACCATTTCTCTGCATGATACACTAATTGGCAACTTCACAAGCTTTTTGCACTCAAACACTGAGGTCAAAAATCCTGAAATGAGAGACATTTCCAAATGTTAGTTTCTTAAGGTATAATTTAACAAAAACATGTAGCCACTTACCAGCCATTGCTGCCTGCAAAGCCGCTTCTTCACAAGTGATTTCTTCACTGAGAGCCATTCACAGGAAACTAGTTTCACTTCGCACATATAAACACTAACATATGTGGACAAACCTGTTCTAAATGTCTGGCACTTAATACATTTGTTTCGATACAAGTCAACAAAGTGAAAGCAAAAGGACTCAATTGTGCTGTTTATGTCACAGTTTGGATGTTTCAGTTTATTGTTTACTTTTATGCATGTACAAGCATAATACAAGACATTGTTCAGATAAACTAGAAACAGAGTCCTAGAATCACCCTGAATGTATGTATATTTTACATTGTACCCTCGTAGGATGTGTAACACTATGTGATTTAGTGATGTTTCCCTATCAAGCAGCCAGACATACATGTTTTCCAAGCAACGTACTGAATAACCGCAAATAACCGTTGGGTTGAATTTGCATATCTAAAACTAATAATTCATGATTGATTTATTGTAGGTTACAGACGGGGGAGTGTCCTTTTTTTTTATTGCCTTCTAATTCGTATTTATATATTTGTTGATTCATTTAATTATTAAACTGTTATTTTATCTTTCAGAATTGACGTCAGTTTCTGTGAGAGCCGAAGACAAAATCTGCTGCTATGGAAGGCAATGACGTGTAGTCTTCCAATGTTGGGTCTTTTGGGTCTTTTTGATTTTAAGATGACGTCACTATCGTCACCTTTCCCTTGGTGATAACATACAGGGTGTAGCTGCAATCCCAAATGAATCACACGTCCACGTCTTCATGCCAAGAAAGGTTCCTTACTGTCGTATTTTAAGTGATTTGACATCAACATTCACAGAAGGGAAAGGAAACATCACATTTATGTCTATTTATGTCTTTTTACCTCCTGTTTATGTTCATTTGATTTGTTTGTAAAGTGTATCATGATACTTGAAGTTGGAGTACATTTATCCAACACTGTATTATCATAATGTGAAACTGGTGTGACAATCTGATCACCACTATGAGATGTGGGTGTCTGTGGTGAACATATTATGCTTGACTGTTGGTCGGGCCTCCCTTTGTGTTGACATTAGGCCATTAATAGACTCTGTGCACTGATATCACAGCAGGCAGGTTTCAAAGGGCATCGCGCCTGCACCGAGATCCCACTGAACACACAGAAACTACACCTCCCCCCCTTCCGTTTTCATTTGTCGGCTTAAAAATACTGTTTTCGCTTTGTTCCAACTTCCAAACTCAGGGACTTGAACATTTTCCTTTTTTTCAGTCAATCAGAACCCCACGGAAAGGAAGCCGACTGCACAGGCTGACTGTTGGTCTTTGTTCCTTCCTAGTTTGAATTTCTTCAGGTTGTATTTGTTGAGTTGGGTTGGGCCAGGCCAATGTTCCTCCTCCTCCTCTTGTTCTGACCATTACTTAATCTCTACGATTAACAGGAAAGATACCTGGCTGAGAGTCGTAGCGCACAGGCTGCTGCGTAGGGGAGAGAAAAGAAAACGAAGCAAACACAGAGAGAAGAATAAAGAAGGAAGAAATGTGCTGCACTGGGAAATGTGCTCGCCTGACAGGCCTCATCCTGTTGCCCACGGCCTTCATCAGCATCATCGCCAACCTGCTGCTCTTCTTCCCCAATGGGACAAAACTGGAGACTGATCAGATTACCATGCATGTGTGGCTCATGGGGGGGCTCATCGGCGGAGGCCTGTTTGTGAGTAAAAGCCTCTCAAAATACATCCTCAACGCTGGTATTTTATGGTTTGTTAAAATACTTAATCGTGAACTTCTTAAAGTGTCATTTTTTCACTTTTCACTTATTACTACGCTTACTAAGCACAGTTTAATCATAAATGTTGTCATCATTAGTAAATAAATATATTAGGAAATACATTTTTTGGTCCAGATGTATTCATTTAACATCTAAATTTTGAATACAATTTTTTATTTAAAAACAATCATTCTAATATCTTACCTTTTACCATGTGTAGACTGTAGCAATCACAAGGCTGTGATATCATAATGATGAGCACTTCAGAAAAGTTTGAAAATTTATTTTTTGTCTATTCTTTGGTTCAAAATTAACTACTTAATTGATTTGATTAATTACTCAGATTTTTTTTTTACATTAAGTAAATGAATAATAACAAAAAGATTTTTTTTCTTTTGACAACTTTTAATTTTGCAATGAAGTCTCTGCTATGTTTGTTTAATCTTGTCCATTAGATTTTAAGGTATTTGATTAATTTTTAACTTAAATCAAACACATGTTTTATTGTTTCCACATGAGTAACTGTGTAACGGCCGACTCGGACTGTAAATGGGTTGTAAATGACGTAATTAAGCAACACCTGATAAAATAATAGGAAAACAACGGGCAGAAACAGTTGCAAATGTGTTTGCATGAGTGAAGCTTTGGCTACATGTTGTACGTTTGGGAAAACATACTCTTGATAAAAGGGGGAATTTGTTTACAGTAATTATATTCACCATAAAAACAAATATTTGTAAGCAGATGTGTGTGTATCCACATACATCATACACATCACACAAAAACCCACGCAGACGCTGTGCGACCACTTAAAAACCTTCCCTCATATGTTTGTAAAATATATCACTTGACAGGAAATGAAGTATGATGTGTGTTGTGTGTGTTGCAGATGCTGTGCCCAAGCTGCTCAGCTATCAGGGCCGGGGGCAAGGGTTGCTGCGGAACAGGCTGCTGCGGTAATCGCTGCAGGGTGAGTACATGTGAGGCTGACATTTGAATGATAGGGGATAGGGCGGATGATAAGGGGCAGTATAAGGTGGAGATGAGGATGCGGAGTGTACATGCGTGTTATCGATATATGGGCGTACTTTATTATGGGGCTAATTTCATATTCTGTAGAGACTTAGGAGTTATCAGCCACAGTTGCAGCCATAAATAGACAGTGTGATAAAACTACAATGATACAGTATGTGATATGTGACAATGTACTACTACTACTACTACCACAACAACTATACTACTACTAATAGTGCTGCCAACTTACATTCAGAAAAGTAAAGGAGGCCTCCCGCAGTGTTGGGGCAATGACCATCACAGCCAGTGGCTCGCCAGTGTGGTAAATCATAAATTAAAATAGGTTTTCAAAAAAGTATATGGCTCACATAGTTTGAACTGCTTTGTTACCAATAGACAGACATTAGAAATCATTTTTAAATTGTAATTTGTAAATTGAAATCTTTTAATTGAACTTTTTTTTTGTTTGTTTGTTTTTTTTTTTTTTTACAAAACAATCAATAAAGTGCGGGATGGATGGCTTTTACAAAGGAGTTAAATAAATAAATCTGCAAAGAACAAGCGATCCTGATTCATAGTCTACTCTACGCAAGCTACGCAGCCAGTACGCAGCTGTTGTGAATGGGTTGCGCAACGGTGTTCCCTGGAGCTACGTAGATTACGGTTTTCAACGCAAACTCTGTGGAAACGAACGCGAGTTTGCATCCAAAATAAATTTCACGTTCAAGACAACTCAGAAATACGGGACCTAGGACCTATCCGATTCAAAACGGGACGCGCCATTTCATTGTCAATTACGGCACAATTGTGTATTTTAAGGGACGGTTGGCAACTCTAACTACAAGAACTACTACTACTAATTCCTTTCAGATGCTCAACTCCGTCTTTTGCTCAGCTTTCGGAGTTGCTGGCTCCCTCTACTGCATATGCGTGGCATCAGCAGCTCTGGCATCTGGGCCCAGGTGTGAAGTGAATGGAGTGTGGGATAACCCGTTTGAGAGGAGGTAAGTGTTTGCTGCCACATTTACAGAACAAACCTGTTTCTATGAGCCTTTGCTAATTAAGTCATATACAGTATTCACGCTGTGTTCCGTCAGGTTTTATCCTTACATCTCCTGTGTCTTTGCTAAATCAAATGAATTCAGTTTCAATCAATGCGTGTGCAGTACCTTTTTATTCCACACGATGTCAGGCAGGACCTGAGTTTCATGATGCTGTACCGATAACCTTGAGTATCATCCGCTGATGTTTTTGGCCCATGCTTGGAGTGATATTACTGATGGGAAAACACAAGTCGTATACAAAAAATTCAATGAAACAAACAAACAAACAAAAGCCAGAAGGCCAGTGATAGATATGTGCAGTCATTTATATAGTGTCTTGAAGGAGGGAACTGCAGCTTGTTGACACAGAACATGCTACGATAATAACAGAGGGGTGTGCTTCCTCAAGAAAAAAACAGCAACACAGTTTCTCCTTTCCTGTTACTCATTTTCAACACCCGCCCCATTTTACAATCTGTTCTATTCAGCAATTCAAAGTGAACTGCTATTTATGAAAGTAGAGAACATCAGATATGTTTTGGTTTCCTGTTTTGTGTAGTTTCAGTTAAGATTCATGTTTTGATTTTTTTTTGTATTTTTGTATTCAACACATCGCAAAAAGGTTTGAATCTCTTTGTCACGGTTCTATGTTCAACGGCTCGCGTAAAGACACAGTGTCCGTCACACCTAAATGAGAATTTGTCTTCAACTCGATGATCATGGTGACAATTATTTTGAGCCGACAAAACAAGCCGGCCACAAAGCCAGGTTGCCAGTTGTAATGGAAACTGGGGTGGGGTAGGGGTGGGGTGGGGGCGGGGGGTAAGAATATTCCCTCAAGTGTCAAATTGACCTTTTATGATCTACTTTAACGCGAATGTCAATTTCACTTCCCTCTCGACACTTGGCGAGTGATAATGACACACTTCTTCTTTCGGACCTTCCTCACACATCCTTGACCTGCTGTGATCTCCTGCAGCAACAACGGCAGCTACCTCACCGACCAGACTTTGTGGACCACATGTGATTCCCCGGAGAACATTGTGATGTGGCACATTATCCTGTTCTCCATCCTGCTGGCCATAGGGGCACTGCAGATCGTGCTGTGTGCCATCCAGGTTATCAACGGCTGCCTGGGATGCATCTGCGGTGACTGCCGCGAAAGCAAAGACGTAAGGAGCAAGCAACCGTCAAACTGCAATCACACAGCACCATTTTTGAAATTGGGTACACTGGTTGCACTCACTGGTTGGAGCCGTCCAGCTGATTAGGTCTTTGAAAAAGATGCTAAATTTATGATGAAGTGTTGCTTTGATTTTGTTTTTTGATATTGCAGGTGCAGAACAGAGAGCTTATTTAGTTGAAGTAGGAGTTTTGCCTTTTGGAGAGTTGATATAATTACTTTTCAATGAAGCAAGCAGCTGTTTTCCACATTTTTGGAGATGCTGCTAAGTTAGCTTGTTAGTTAGCTTGTGATGAATGAATAAATGAATGTTTTATTTTGGATATGTGAGATTACAGTGTTCAAGGAAAAAAACGGAAAAAATGACAACATAGAATATAACATGTAAAAGGGAACAATTCAAAGGGATTTTTAATTTACCTGCAATTTACTCTCATCTTATCTGCACGTCCCCTTTGGGATGATTGGGAGGCAGGAGTTCAGGAGCTATCCCACAAACAGGCAGGGATTAAACATTTCTTGGTTTATCTTTCAGAAACTCTTGCTGTCCATATACAATAAATAACGTGGACATGTTTTAACGCACACTGTGCAGGATTTAGCGCCGGATCGTAAACACGTCGTTTGTGTTTACGCTTGCAGTAAGCAAGGACGGAAAGTCGAACGTGTCGTCCGGTGGGCTGCTAAAGTCGAGTGTTTGTGTTTGAGACCTGTAAACTATAAACCGTCTTTCCCATCCTTCCCAAACATGGCAGAATGAAGCCACTTCCTGTGGAACATGTACCGCGTAATGATTGATCCATCCCATAATGGTTAGACCACGATGGCTGGTCAAAAGATGATTCCTAATTCTGTCCACATGGCTGCCTTGTCTTGAGACATAGCTGCTGACGTCCATTTGGATTTGTTTGAATAAGATAACAAAAACGCCCTGCAATGAACTGGCGACTTGTCCAGGGTGTCACCCTGCTCCAGCAGATCCCCGTGACCCTGATCTCAGGAAGAAGCCGGTATAGAAAATGAATGAATGAATGAAAGATAACAAAAACCTTTGATGAGTACAAAATCAGATTACAGCTTTTTTTTTTTATTTCTATCCATCTCAATAAAGAGATAGATAGATATCCCTAAAGCCTTGAGAAAGATTGTATTTTTTCCTAAGTACTCATTGACACATTGCTTGCATTGATTGACAGCTTTGTCAATCATCTTGGGTGTTTCCAAACATGTGACTTTGTGCCCTGCTGCAGGATGACAGTGGGCTGTAGAGGTGAGGATGGTCAACCAGCTCCGACAAATCTTCAGAAGCAGCGAGAAGACATTCCACTAGAACCCGAGGCAAAATCTGACATATATATATATGTATATTACATTTTACATTATCTGTTTGGCCTTATTTTCCTGAGGAATGTATCTGAACTTATGTGTGTAATCTGACATTTTTGTTATTGTTGCTCAAAGCTTCCCCATCATAAGAAAGAGTTAAAGTTATTTAAATGTAAAGGACTATAGAAATATTATTGTAAACAATTTGTGTTCTTGTTTATTCTTTACATAACCCAAAATCTAAATTATTGATCACAAATTGTGACGATTTGAATGAATTGAGTGTGACCATGATTTCGAATGATTACTTGAATCTGAACGTATGACGGAAATTGGCAAGATTGAAATTAAAGATTAAAGCACACTATTGTTTTTTTTATTATTATGTTTTGAGAAACATGAACAAGAACTGTGATCAGATTGCTGTTTTGGACTTTCTCTGGCTCATCTCAAACTGTGCAGCCAGACAGCCGGATCTAACGGGATTACTGCCTGCCGAGACAGGATCAGGGGGTCACAACTACCCTGGTGGCCACTTTGGTTACTGCAGCTGCGTCAACGGCGCACAATCTGTCCCAGCAGCCCTCGGGGCAGGGTTAAGCTCATAATTGTTTGTTGTCGTGAAGCTGCTGCTTTCGTGGTAATTGTTACCTAACTTGAAAGTTAAAAGCTTCACGGTGGGTTAAATATAGACAGTCTCTTGGCCTGAGCTGAATCTTAGGAAGCAAAAACAGCCTGATTGAAAATGCCACCTTTTTATGGCTCTGTACCTTTTTAACCAACCTCCTCACTCCAGTTTCTTAAATGATTCCCGTGTTGGCATGCATGGACAGCTGGGAGGGGAAACTGCACCCGACTCTGACACCATCTCAACAACAACAGACTGACTAGTGCAGCGCTCTTACGTAACTTGCGGGAAAGAGCAGAAGTGAGAAGAATTTGGAATAAATGAACAGGAGGGACAAAAGGGGAGCAATGCTGAAAGGTGGGGGCACAGACGTGGCCACTTGTTATGCAAATCGTAGTCCAGTGGAAAAATCCAGGGAGGCAAAGGCAGCCCCTTCCAATGTGGAGATGGACACTGGCGGGAGAAAAACAAGTAGGCTTAAAAGAAGTGCGAGAAAGAGAAGCGAGGGCAAAGAGGAAGACGTCACCGCAGCACAGACTTCTTTTATATGCACCTCAGACACTTGTTTAGAGCCTGTGGTGGGGCCCTCGTTCTGCAAATCTTGCCCCTCCTCTCTGCTTGATCTTATTCAGACCTCGCTGTCACAACAACAGAGGGAGCAGAAGGGGGGCATTAGCAGGGTGACATGAAGCAGAGCTAGCCAGTACCAACCAGAGCAGAGCTGGCCGCAAAACGCAAAAAAAAAATCTGCTCGTACCCAAACCTAATATATCCACAGTGAGGCACCTGTGCAGCGCTGCCGCTGCTGCTGAGGTTCGGGATAGCCTCAGCGTAATCACCCATGAATGCAAAACTGAGAGCAAGGATGAAAGTAGTAGTCAGAGATGAGCGATAATAAGCGGGCAGTGCCCACCACCCAATAATTACGTCAACCACCAATGACCGAAGCCAGGCCACAAACTAGACAGAGCTGCAGGTCTGGATTTACAACTGTCAGCAACATCTGACACACACACACCACCAACAAAAAAAATGATTGTTTTTTTTTTCTTGATTTATTATTTTAAATGTCATCCTTAGCTAACACGGCGTGACTGGCCACTGATGTTCTGCCAAATGAAAATTATAGCACCATCACACGCGAAAAATTCCAAAAGGTAGCAATGAAGTGGAGCTCCTTTGGGCTCTCAATGATCACAATTTATGCCAGTAATGAGCGGAGACACTGACATTAGTTAGCTTTGCTGCTGGCACCATATCATCATATCCTTCCAGGTGATATTTTACAGTCAGAGTAAAACCAGGACACAGTTTGTGCATGGCCTCCGAAGCTAGATGAAGTGTTTGTTGTGGCAAGTCAGCAGGTTAAACCAATCAAACAAAAGAGACAGGACGCTTGTTGACACGACAGCATTAGCAGTGCTAAAAGCTCAATCTGGCTAAAGGTACAACTATTTTACTGTTTAACATAGAAACTGGACATACACTGCATTGTTGGCATGTGTGTGATTGATTTTTTTTTTGGTAGAACATTGATAATTGATTTTCACAACAGCCATTTTGGCAAGAGACAGTTGAACATGTTAGCGCAGGGGTTAGAAGCTAATCAAGAGAACAGCAAGGCAGCAATGACAGGTACTAGGGCTGCCCTTGGACCGCCTGAGTAAAAAGGCCAGGACTCCTGCTGTCTGTGGGCTCACTGGAAAGACTCTAACAAAGGGGTCACCCACCTTTTTGGCACTCAGAGCTACTGAGTCATATGAAGGGCTACCAGTTTGCTACAATCTCCTGAAATAACAAACTCTATGAGTTATATGTTATTATTAATGACACTTCTAAAGTTAATGAGTTATTCATGTGGTCCTTGGTCCACATTGGTTCTCACACCATAAATGGAACTGAACCTTTGTAGAGTAAAACAATGCCACCTGTGTCTGTAGTGACTTTTTGTGTCATTTTGGGTAACTGACATGAGGAAGGTCTGTTGGTAGGCTTAATCCACTCGTACATTGAATCAACTGGTCAACCCATAATAGTATTAGTAGATTTTGCAAGGCCTTGTCTCAACTCCTCACTAAAGGTTTAAACAAAAGTATGGTAACCAAATAATGAATGGGTGACAAAAATAGTAGATAAGGGTAAACTTTAAAAAAAAAAAAAAGTAACAACACTACATGAGACATGTTAAACTTTGCATGTAAGTGTGTATGTGCACGACGGCCGTGTCTATTGTTGTTGTTAGCATTATTAACTCACACATTTCGCAACAGACTATTGGATATGTACAAAATGTAACATATAAAAAGACATGGAAAACTAAGGCTGCTCTTTGACCTCAGGTTGTACATTCACTACACCTGCACCATCTCCACCTGCTTTGGATGGTGTGACTAGGAGCCCTGCTTATGAGTGAGCACTTGAGGCTTAATGTGATTGCAGAGAACAGTAGATGTTTCATACACAAGGTTAAAAAAAGCTTGAGAGGAGTGACTCACTGCCCAGGCTGAAGGGTGGGGGTTGCAGGGTGCGGGGTGTAGAACCAGCCATGGGCGAGCAGGGCCAGTCTGCCCCGGCTGCCCCCCCACCCCGGCTCCACACAAGCTCGCCAACAACAACAAGGGGCAACAAAATGTCGAGCGTAGGAATGTCTGGGTGTCTGACGGAGAGAAACAAGGGGCTGTGTAAACAGCCACGCTCACGCTGATAAACATGCAGTGGCTTCATTTTAGGTCAGCTGTAAAGATGTAACCTACAAAACAGAGAGTGATTCTGAAATGTCACGGGTGTGGCTCTTTACGACCATGACCTCATGTGCAACCTGCTTGCGAAACCCACTTTCCTGACGCAGTCTATGCTGTAATTCGGTCTGAGAGACATAGATAGGGTTAGAGAGTGATGAAAGAAGACAGTGCCGCTTTAAAAGGAAATATCACATTTCCTAAGTATTGTTTGACAATACCCAAATAAAAAAAATACAAAAATGATGGTGAATCTGAACACACGTGCAGCTACTTGTTTCCGTGCAAGGTTCTGGCCTGAATGCATTGCTCAATGTTGGGCAACCAAGTTGGACGCTTCGTTGCACCTCATGAGTCACTGAACATTTTATATTCAGTGTTTTCTTTTGTTGTTTTTATTGACATGCACGTTTCTGTCATTAGCAATTATCCCTCAAAGTTCAATGGTGTAAACAGTATTAAAAAAAGTCCCACAATTTAATGCTGCACATTTTAAAACTTTACATTTACAACAGGATCATATTTACAAGATGATTATGTCTCTTGTATTGACACAATGATCCAAAAAATGTTTCAGTAGTGGAAAAAAGTTTTTGGACATGCCATGCATCTGTGAATTATTGCATTTAGAATCACTTTGGAGTCTCTCGATGCGATTTGTTTTAGTAAAGGCAACAGTCACTGTACTAAAACAAATTGAAGGTTGGGAAACAAATACTGGCGTTCACTTATTTCTTCATTTTTTGGTAGCTTTGATCAAGTTCACACAACAACCATCTCACTGGGCATTTCCTACACTTTGAGATCTAACTTACCTTCAAAAACTGCACTGTAATTGTGAGTATGTATGATTGGGCTGGGTTGGTGCTTTGAGGTGATTTCATAAATCATAAAACATATTTTGTCCCTGCGGGAACTTCAGAGATAGATTTACATCACGAATTGAAATCTTAAACGCTGGACAATAATTTTAAATGTGATACATGAATAAAAACTTTCTTTGAAATGACAGATGGGCTACTGAGGAATGATTTGATCCAACTGCCTTTTCTCTCACACGCCTCTCACTCTCACACTCCGCAGAGGTTTGCAGGGGCCTGCCCCAGCTGTGTTGATGACACCCTGAACAAGACGAACACAGGAAGACAAACACTCTCACACTGACTCACACACATAAACAAACCTACCGTCCATTTGGAGCTCCCAACTCGCCTCTCATGCATGTTTTTGGTTTGTGAGAGGAAGCCAGAGACCCTGGAGAGAACCCACACAGACACATAGAAAACACGCAAGCTTCACACAGAAATGCATCATGACTTTGTAAAAAGAAAAAAATATACAGCAAAATAAGATGCATACGCAGCTTCAAAACAAGAAACTGCGCATTTGTTTAGAATATAGCAAAGACGCATTTGATATTTTTTGGGGAGTTGGAGTCAATGGATTGCAAGATATAGAGATAAATTATAAAAATGTAATTTGATTTAAATCTTAATTTAAGGTGGAATATGCTGGAAATATCAGGAGAGCCCCCTTTTTTAAAAGCAGTAATATCATCTGGTGTGAAATCCAACCTAGTAGGCCACATGACATGGAAGTATTAAAAAAACCCAATGAGAAAAAAAAACACGTCAATTAAGAGATGATGATGGATGGACTAAAAGGGTTTTAATGGCTGATTTGTTGGTGTATTTTTAGGTGTCCGACCTACTTTGACCCCCACCCAGCTCTTCTCAGTGCATTTATTCCTGTCACAGGGCGCAGAGCCGCCCCCAAGTGTCACAAATCATGGCGGGGGAAGAGGGGGGTCAGGTGATGTTGGGGGGTCAGGTGATGTCCGGGCTCAGAGTGTAGCGGTGGAGTTCCTCCTCCTGCGCTAGGTTAGCGAGGGCTAATTACATAGAGACGACTGGCAGAGCCACTTATCACCTTACAAGGAGAGGAACCAGCGTGTGTGAGTGCGCTGAGGTGACACAGCACAGGCAGGCACCACTCAACTCTGTGCAACACAGTTGACTCAGTGCCACACTGGAACCTGCTGCGCCAAACAGAGGACAATGGCTGGTTTGAAATATGTCTTTATGGGCGTTAATTATTTAAAATAAAAAATAATAATAAAAAAAAAGAACTTGCAGAACTCAAAATTGTCAAGAGAATATTCCTCATTCTCATTCACATCATTCACACCTATAAGACAGAGGTTGTCTGTTCACTAGCATGGATTTAAGAAATTCAAGGCATGTTGGATGCTCTCTTTATAAAGCACCTTTCTTCCCTCTGAGTTAAATGAAAATCAAACTTCAGCGGAAACTAATAGCTACTATTTTATGAGACCAAAATGAACCTTAGGGAACACACACACACACACACACACACACACAGGGTTTTGCAGTGACATAAGAGGCAGCAGCTTAACGGAGAAATGTTTGCATTTCTGTTTTTGCAACAGAAACTTCCACCAAGAGAAGCCATTGAAATAGATTCAGCATATGAATCACTAATGGGGTGCAAAAACCAAAGCACGCTTTTATTTCATCTATTTGTCCTGTTTCAGCTGTTTTCATTTCACTGCAAAAGTTTTCCTCTGTGCCTCATGCTCCAGTTTTGTCCCTGCTGATCTTCCTCACAGATACGTTTTTAAAATTAGACACAATGTCAAACCGGAGTGCGCGTGTCCTTCACCCACATCCAGTGTAAAGTGTAAATCTCTACATGAATGAGCATGTGATTTATTACCACTTAAATTCAGACATGCCCCTGCCCGTGTTTGGGCAGCCAAAAACAAAGCTGAGATCTTGTCAGGAATCAATGTGAACAGTGACTCACAACCTGGAATCATGCCTCCCAAAAAAATCTAGCTGGTTCCTCAGAAGTGTTTCCTGGGAGAATTCAATGAGATGCCATCGGCCTAATCTGGCAACCCAGCAGGGAACAGTTCAACCACAACATATTTCTCAACCAACGTCTAAACAATGAAAACACCAAAACTCTTCCCACATTTCAGATCAGCACTGGATCACAGACTGACTCCAGATGAAGTCAGTGTGAACACCCATCAGGGTGGCATCGTTCAGAACCCTGGAGGAAACAGCTCTAGAATAGGAGGCAAAGTTTTTAATTCCTTCAAACCAGAGACTTCTGGGAAAAATGTTTAAGTATCCAAATTTGGAGGAATGTAAAAGGCTTTAAAAAATAAAACACAAAGCTTTTAACTGTCCAACGGATTTGGGCCACTTCTGTTGGTTTGGGATACGGCTGGTGAATGGGCATAACTTCAGACACTGCAACTACTTAATGCGGTCTGATTGTTTACAAGAGTCACCTTTTGAACACTTTCTTGATCTTGATCTACCAAATGTGACTGAATGGTCGGTTGTGGTTGGAGTCACAAACGGTAAAACACAGGCAAATCAGATCACGCCTCGCTCGGAGGGAAGTTGTGCGTGCAGTACGCGCGGGATGTGCAGAGTTTGGGAGGGCGGGAGGAGGAGGGAGAGAGGGAGAGAGAGGGAGGCAGGGGCGAAAGCAGGCGTGTCAGCTCACCATGCGCTGGGGATTAGCTATTTAAAGTTCAGTCACAGGAAAAAGCTCCCCGCGCCGCCGAGCAGGACGCACCGCACCGGGACGCACCGCGTTCGAGCAGCCGCGCCGCGTCTTCCAGCACCGGAGACTGAAAGTGTTGAACGGAGTGAGGGAGGGAAGGTCGAGGCGACTGTGCGAGGAATTACAACCAGAAACGGACCCCGTCCCCACCGGAACTCCGTCTCTCTGCACAGTTTGGTCCAGCAGGTATGTGTTTGACCGCTTAAAGCTTCAATTGAAACGGTGCTTTTGTGGCGCGATGCAGCCGGGGAGCTTTGACAGGGGAGAGGGAGTAGAACTTTCATTTCAATCTCAAAGTGATTCGCGACGGTCGACAGAGGGATTTGTTTGTTTAGCAGCAGCAGCAGCAGCAGCAGCAGGAGGTGTGTCACTGGGTGGACCGACTCCCTGCCTGGACTGCTGCTGCTGCTGCTGCCTGGTCTGCCTAGTTTGCTGCTGCTGTTACTACTGCCTGGTCTGCTGCTGCTCCAGTCACCCTGCACGGCCAAATGCACTTTAAAACGAATCGGACTTTTTTACCCGCGCCAACAGGCCCCTCTTGTCTTTTTTATCACGCGTCAAAAAATGAGGTCGCGGACCGGATGTTTACCCTCGCCCCGCCGACAGCCTCGCACATGCAGGCAGCCCGCGAGCCTCTCACTGATTAGCGGTGACGGCGAGGAGGAGATCAGTGGCGCGTGAAGCGCTGCAGATGAGAGCGCGCGGGGGATTATCCCGTCTGACCGGCGGAGACTTTCATTCAACCTTCCGACCGCGCGCGTACCCATTGATATTTAAAGGCGCGCGAGCACCTGGTGGGAAAGTGGAATGTGCTATTGGAGAGGGGGGGAGGTGGCTTGTTTGCGCACGTAGGCCTACAAGTGGCGCTATCAGTGCGGGAACGCTTGGCAGGTTTAGGGACCGTCGGGAAAAGCGCCAGTGGGGTTAAATGTAGGAAAGGGGTTGGTGTCATTTATTTAATCAACATTTGTGAGAGATCCTGAAGATCATTTATTACTCTTCCTAAAGATGTTCGCGCTCTCATAGTAACTATATAAATACATATACACAAAAATGAAAACAATGTTTTGTTATGTTTTGTTTCCCCTCCTTGGTTTTGGCCACTGAAGACAATGCAGTTGTCGGGGTGGACGCTGTCAACTACCAACTAACTACCAAGTGAATGGTGTCACCAAAATACAGCGCCTGACACGTTCATAAAGTTCTTAAATATTCTATAGTGGTCGCAGTGTAGGAGAATTACCATAAGGGGGTGTTATGAGATGTTCTTATGTTTCTTGTTTGGGGAAGCGCCTCATTATTAATCATTCTGGAACATGATTGAGATCTGATTGTGCCGACAATGCCTTAACTGCGAGTACAAATACACACAGAAATGACAACGCTGCTTTCTCGTGGGTTGTTTATGTGCCAACAATGACTTTAAACTCCAGGTAGATAATTCTAGAAAATGACATGTTGTCACCGGAGGTGATCCCATATTTTACAAGGAGCAAAGACGTCAATTCTAAGAGAGCATTGTTTTGCTTCCAAAGTGTACCCAAGAATTAGCTTCCAAAATACAGTACATACAACTTTCCATTGAGACTGGAAATGTCCTGCACTTGGACGCTTTACAAATACTTACCACACGTTTTTTTGTTTTTTTTAAAGGTCTTAAAATGCATTACAAGGATCCTAATTGGTGTTCTACTTCAGAAAGTGTTTTGCTGGATATTGTCATATTGTCGCTGGCAGATTCCAGTCCGAGCCACATTTTGATTAGTTTTAAAGCACATTGAAAAGGTATATAGGCCAAGCGTCGGGCACTGCCCGACAATGTGGATTTGTATTTAAACCTGGAGAGCAGTGAGTTTGTGTATTTTAAGCAGCACTGCATATTAAACTCGATAATTTAATTGCTTGGCTCTGACAATAACCTGTTGTGAGAGCTCTGAAGGAAAAAAAAAACCTTCAAAGCTGCTTTAGATTTGATGAATATGAGTCAAAGCCGATTGTGAGGCGCTATAAATGGGCCCACACATCCACACTGGAGCAGGTAAAACATGCACAGGGCCGCGCGTGCGTCATCCAGCCTGGCAGGGCCTGTGTGAGTCTTTGTGTCGAGGCTAAGGGGCACAGTCGAGCAATTTTTTTTCTTCCTTTTATAAAGCCCTTGGGGACCGTATTGGAGGGGAAAAAGACGGGGGCTTGAAGGAAGCGGAGGGTGGGAAGATTGTTATCATGTTAACACAGCTGACTGTACGCTGTGCCGCTCGCTCGCGCTGTAAAACTGTTTACGCAGCAGATAAGTGGCCGAGCGTGGACGCCAGGGGAAGAGAGAGCGGTTGGGTTGGGTTGGGGTGGGGTGGGGGTGACCCTGCGAGGATCTCGCTCTGCAAACCCACTTTAGGTTACTCAACCCTCTTGCATTCCATGAAAAACACACACACACACTTCATCAGAAACTCTTCAATAATGACAAAACAAAAGGGTCAGGCTACGCTACAGCCACACAATGTAATGACTGGCTGTCAAAGGACGACGCAGCTTTTGGCTCCATCTGCACAGCCTCAAGTCACAGAACAAGTACGACCACATAATCCACTTGTATTTTGCTGGCAAGAGGAAAAAAAAGACGGCCGTGCAACTTCAGAGCTGCATTTTCACTTTCTTTTTATTGTAATTTTCCAGCCTACGCTCCGATTCTGTTTTAATCTCACTGAGTTTTCCTCCACCGCCACCCAAGGCAGTTTTTCTCCTCTGCTTCTCTCCCACCCCCCCCGGCTGCCTTGTGAGGCCTGATGCCTCAGAGCCAATCACAGCCAATGACGATGAAGGCCCCAAAATTCCTGAATCACTGACCAGGGCCTCAACAATGTGCGTCTGAGTGTGTTTACTGCTTTGCACAGAAAAATAGTGCATCCTGAGTTGATCTTCCAAACAAGGCCTGGAGTTTCTCTTTGTGCGCAGCGTCAAACAGCCCGTCGTTCTCTTTGCTCTGCAGCGGAAAAGAAAACCGCCAGTGCTGTTCTAATTTCACTTTCGCAGCTTTCCAATTGACCTACCTAGAAGAGAGCCACTGTGTGTAAAAAAAAAAAAGGATAGGATTTCACAGCCACACCTGTTTGACAATGAGACGGGATTCAGAGCTGATTGTATAGCGATGAAGGGAAGAAAAAAAAAGGAGTGTAAAGTTGTGAAAACCAGTCTGTTTATTCCCCTCCGTTCCGCTGTGTCAGTCATGTGTCTATGTGCGAGTTTTCACATCCTTGCGAAAGTGAATCACGTGCCGCAAACAATGACCCGGCGCATTTGCCGTTTGTCCGATGACCAGGCCACGTTGTGTCTTGCTTCACTGTAATTACAGGGAAGTAAAACATGAAACCAAACTGATCATGTCATGTTTTAGAAAGCGGTGGTATGCACTCGTCGTAAATTCACCCAGTTCACGCACTTCTGTCATACAACAATTTGAAGCACGACGGAGGGGAGCTGATACTGCTGTGCGGCTTCGCTTGTTGAGGAGTTTTGAACCTCGAGTAGGCGTGTGTGCATCTTCCAATCAAATCAGAGATTCAAATATGTTACAAATCTGGCTCATCGGCAGCAGGAAGGCGCCAAAAAAAACAACAGAATCTGCCGAGACATGTCTACTGTTTTGCAGTTCTTCACCTCACTCCACTAAAAGTGGCCTCTTGCACTCAAACACAGCTCTGTGCTCACCTGCATCCATGAGCATCACACTTATCATTCATACATGTATCGCACAATGACCAGCCGCCCTCAAGGGAAGCTTGCAAATTTGACTGAATGTTGATGTGACCTGCAGAAACTTGCAGCTGTTCAGAGGTGTCAAGCACCGTTTACATCTGTTCTGCTGTCACAGATGAAATCTGCCTGTACCTCCCGCGGCTTCTCTCCAAAACCCATCCATGAAATGGCAAACCGACATCGCGTGACGTGTGGAACACGAGGATGACACTGTCATAAATACTGCTTGGCCCATCGCCTGCTCACCCCACGTGCCTACAGTGTGCTGTCATGAGGAGAAGCAGGGCCAGAATTCACTAAACTGCCACCTGCTGGGCAGAAAAACAGGCAGACGCCCTATGAAGTGCATCATTATTAATTGAATGCATTACTGCCCTGAACTGATTGCTAGAGAAGAACATTGAAACGTCTTTGGTCTGTTTTGATGAGCCTTCAGGTTTTTGGTCTGTACTTGACGTCTTCTTTTTCTTCGCACTCTCTAGAGACGTCTCTGCCATGGGGGTCAAGATGCTGCAGTGTTTCCCTTTCTACAGACGCTGCAAAGAGCGATGTAAGAGCAGACAGTGCCCCCCTCCTGCAGGTGAGATGCAAGCAGTGACACTCACACTTGGAACCTGAACTGTAATGAGCCGCCGGTTCCTGATGCCCTGACTTCTTGTGTGCGTCCCACAGTTCCCATCGAGGAGACAAAGCCTCGTCTGTGCTCCACCACGTCCTGGGGCAGCGACAGCGAAGGAGCAGGAAGCCTGAGTCGGAACTCCCAGATCTATTTCTCCACCAAAGCCCGGGTGTCTTTCAGGCACCAGCTGGACAGCAACATCAACGCAGTGGACGCCACCTACTGAGCGCCACCAGACTCAGGGACTCCAGAGTTTGAAAGATTTGCTTGTGCCCGTAAATGTTTCCAGGACTGAGACACAGACGCCAGGGAGCCTGATACCTGACTAAACTCACCTGTTGTCACATGACCAGCAGTTTTTGGTGTGCACAACCACAGTTCACATATTAATTAACCCCTTTGCTGCCTGTCAGGACTTTCCTCTGGTCAGAGGGACAACAGACTTTGCTCTGAGCACGACAGGAGGTGTCTTGGACTTGTTTACGGCATTAACATTCATTCACAAGTGCATTACTTTCGGCATTTGTTTTTCTTTTTGAACTTTGATTCTTTAGAATCTTTTAACGATTTGCAGAAAAAAATGATGATTATTTCATTGGCAATGGGATTAAAGGGGGACAAGGGACAATCAGCTACTTATGTCATGTTTTAGAAGCAAGGCTAAACCCCACAAACAGTTACAGAGATTGTTTTTTAAAAAAAGGTATTAAACTTTTATTTAAGATCCAGTGAATACATTGGGGCCATGTTCACATAATGCTGACCATATTTTAATGTTGCCTGCTTCCGCTGTTTGCCTTGGTGTTAGCTTAGCTCATCTGCAATGCAGAGCAAAACGCATTGCATTGTAATTTTTTCGACCCTTCTTGCTCTTCATTTTTACTATTAAAATTGAACTGCTGCTTACATTCGTAAAAATAAAATTGTAAATACTTTTTTAACACCCTCATCGCTGATTCGTAGAATGAACAGGGTTTTGTATTTGCTTGAGGCAAACAAGTGTGAATGTCAGTGTTGATCCCAAACGACTGTGGAAAAACCTGCTTGAAAAAAATGTATTTAATGTTAAAAAAAAGAAAAAGAAAAAAAGATTCTATTTGTTTCTACAGTGTGTTTACTAACAAAATAGCACAAATATGTATATTAAAAAAATGTTTGTGTGTTCCATGAAAGGCAGATGTCAAGTCATCATAATTAGAAATGTCATATACATTTCGACATTTCTTAGATTTGCTATATATTGTCCACATATTTTTTTTTTACTGGTGTAAGAAGTAATACTAGTAAAAAAGTCTTTTGAGAACCTCCCCCAAACCTGTGACCCACGTTTGGCTTGTCACTGCATTGTTTTGGGTTTGGAGATGACGCCGTCTGGGTAACGATCCTTAAATTGAGCCACGACCTCAGGATCCAGAAGATGAATGCCGTCCAGCTGGTTTCCCAGTGTTATCCTGCACATGAAGGGAAGACAATGGGTCAAGCACAGAAGAAAATGTGGGGGGGGGGGAGCCGAGAACATTCCTGAAATGATTTACACAACGAATGAATCGTGATTACAACAGTTACAGGACTGCAAAATGAAATATTAGGGGAGCAAATAGATAGAGATGCGGTCGCATGGTACCAGTTGGGCTGGACGTTGTGGGGTCGACCAAAGAGTTCAATCTTTCTGGTTCCAGGCGACAGCCTCTCTATCATCCCGTAGATCTCGTCTGGTTTGTGGCTGGTCGAGCGGACCTACGTGAGTGTACAACACATCATTGAAGCGATCTGTACAAATGAGGTCAAACACTGTAAGTATGACCACGTGTTTAATCACTCACCTCAGCGACAATCACATCACAGTCCAGGCCTCTGTTAAAGCCCTGCGGGTTTCCCTTGACACCCACCTGGAAGGAAGGAAATCGTGTTTCGTGTCGGAAGGAGACCATTATTAATGAAAGGAGAAGTCAGCAGCACTATCTATTTATTACGACTTTACAAACAGTTATTAATGTATTATTAAATATGTAGAGACATGCAGTGAAACACACCAGGCAGTGCTCCTTCCCGTGGTTTAGCCAATGGCCAGTCCTTCCTGTGCGGATGATTCTCTGAAGCTGGTTGGTTTTCACCCAAATGATTTCATCCACTCGCTCGTAACTGCAAAGCAAAAAATGAAAAAAAAAAGTAAATCAACCACATAGATTCTCATATAATGGTAGTAGATGCACGGCAGGAGATATTTACCCCCACAGGTTGAGACACTCCCTGCCCAGCTCCATGGCCCTGCAAGATGAAAGCCAGTAAGAAAACATGTAAACACTGTGGTGAGTCAAAGTTTGGCTGGACACACGGCTGCCACTCCTCTGACCTGCCAGTGACCCAGAGGAAGAGGAAGCCATCGTCTTGCAGGATGGGGATGTTGAGTTTTCTCATCTCGTCGTCAGTCAGCGTCCCGTACGGCAGCTCCATGTGGATGTCCCATGGTGGGTCAGCCATCACCACTGCAAATTTCCCCAAGATGGACACGTCCAAGTAGCGGATGTCGCAGCAAATCCACTGCAAAGAAAGAATCCTTTCGTGAACGTCCATCTGTGTCCCTCGATTCTCACCTGCTCATTCTTTTCTCTCTTTTCTCCTCACCTGGGAAGGAAACAGTTTGCCCACGTTACTGTCTGCGTCCCCCGTGTGGAGTCCCAGCTCCGTGGTCCCAGCCTGGGGTCCCAACAAGTTCCCCTCGGTCTCCGGTGGGCTGTCGATCTCGTAGTGGACGTACTTGCAAGTGTCCATGTGGAAACAGGTGTTGAGGAAGGAGCAGTCGCCGAGGCTCTCGTCCGTGTGCTTGTTGATGATCCGGCTGAAAGGGAAAGACTTGAAAGTTGAATGGGACACGCAGATGCGTTTAATTGGCACGACAGAGGAAGTTTCGAGGACGCTAACCGGAAGTGTAACTTTGTGCATGGTTGTGGCGTGTCCCCCGAGCGCACACAGTCTTCTTTGGTCCCGTGGTCACAGAATTCCTGGACCTGAGCTCGGCCACGGGATCGGAACTTCTCCACAATAGACTGCTCCTTTGCCGTGCTGGCATTCAGCAGCTCCAGAATCTCTCTGCTCACCTGCATGTGATTATTAACATCCCATCGTTATTGTTGACCTCATTCAATCGAAACAGACATTCGTCCCCTAAGCCTTGCCTACCTTCTTGCTCTGCTGTTCCTTAGTTGACTGCTGGTTCAGGAGACTCTCTATCTCCATGTCCACATGTGAAGCCTGACCTTTGTTGTTCCGGCTCTTCTTGTCTGTGCTGCTCCCCAACGCCGACGGCCCAGACATTTGGGTCGAAGACGCCGGTGTCAGAGACGTGAAGGAGGGCTGTGTAGGAGCAGCGGAGCTCTCCAGCGATGACGAAAAGCGTGGATTTCTTTTGTGGTGTGTCGGATCTTCCGCCTTCCTTTTGACTCCACTCCTCTGGGCACCTGCTGCAGATCCGATCATGGCCCACAGTTTGGTGTGGTCAACTGATACCACCACTGAGTGCGAGGAAGTAGATGATGAAGAGGGCTGCCGGACCTCGATGAGCTCCTGAGCGGAGAACTTTAACAGCAGGCTCTGGATGCATGCGTGACTGACAGTTGATTCACTCTGTGAGAAACAAAACAAACATACAAAAAAGATTTTAAAACAACAACAATAATAACAACAATATCATTATTATTCTATAAAGAGATCAAGTTTTAGAGTCTCACAGTATTGAGTTCACTTGTGATGGTCAGGGAGTCCATTGGGAGTGGCAGACTCAGATCAGAGAGGTATCCCAGCAGTCTTTTCTCCAGCTCAGGGTCAGGTGCACTTTCCTTCTCTCCTTGTGGTGGAATAGGTGCAGAAGGAGCGGGGCTGTCACTCCTGGCGGCGGAACCATCTGTGCTGCTCCCACCATCTGACCAGGCAGAGCCAAAGTTTTAATAACTCTATAATAACTTGTTTGCTTGTTTTTATCTGTGTGAATGCGTTTGAGTATATTATTCATTTGTTTAATTTTTAAAGCTGTAACAAAGACAAATTTCTGTTTTGTTTTTAAACTGAAACACAGACAATAAAATGTATATCTATAAAATAATAATAATAATAATAATAATAATAATAATAATAATAATAATAATAATAATAGCAGCACTTAATGCACATGTTCTCACGTAGTTCATCAAAACAACGGACAATTTACCTGGTTAATGTGATTTTAAAATGTAGCATCTTTTACTTAACCAAGCAATACACAAAGAAACACAATATTTTTTGTGTGCCTTTCTTAAAAAGGAATTTCTGGCTCTTATTACAGGGTATAGTTGTGAATATTTTGAGTTTGCTCTCATGCAAAGGATGCTATCAAACCTGATCCAGTCAAGTGTAACAACAAGAACCTCACTCCTGTACGGATCTTTCTCTGTACAGACCGGAATCTCAACATGTTCTATATGTTTATGTCGAACAATATGCTGGCTCTATAAGGGAATTTCGAGAGAACTTGTCTCCTCTATTGATTAGATTGCGAAAGAAAGAGTACGATTCGAAAATCCTCTGCACTGGTCCTGATCTACAAGGAGTCATTTGTCTGAACGTACCGGTGGAGAGTTGCGCCGGGTCTTTCCGCCGCCTCTGCAGCCTCTCCCGCAGCGAGTCCAGCTGCTTCTTGTGGGCCTGGATGTTGCTCCATGTGTCCGACATGATGGACTGTAGCGACGGTAACAACTACACTGACACGGTTCACAGCGAGATAAGTCTGTTAATAACAGAAATACATGCCTGGTAGCCAAACAAGCAAAGAGAGAAGGCGCAAATAATTACTGGTACGCAAAGAAATGTTTCCGACTTAAAATAAGTTTGAGTGATTCAGGTTCCCATAATTGATGAAAAAGTGCAATTGTACGTTGAAAAATGTAAAAATGACGACCAGAGTTACTGCGTTTGTCTATTTACGTATTAATAAGATACATATATTATTCTAAAAGAGACGCATTAATACACATTTATTTTAATTTGAAGGGTTCTTGGCCGGAATCATTTAAAGAACGCACATCAACCTCCGGTGTTACGTCGAATTCGGCACACCCAACAAAATTGCATACACTGCGCGGGCGCTGACGAGGGTCGAGGATTTGGGACATTTGTAATTATTAAATTATTAACGAACGAGCTTTCTCGATTTTTAAACTGTGCTATCAGATTGGCCGTAAAAGGGATTTCTCAATGTGGAATTCTGACTTTCTTCTTGTGTTTCCTGACTAAAAAGTACAATTCCACTTGGAGTCTGAGACATTAGGTTTTTACGTTTTGCACATGAATGGTGTTTTTTGACACAACTTTTTCGTAAGCCTTAAATCGTCGGAGGTTTCTTGTTGAATATTTACCCAATTGACCACATTTCAGTTTCCGTTGTGGCTGTGCGCGCTCCCGCTTGTTGCAACCACTCACACCATACAGAACGCAGCATAACACCGAGGCGACGAGGACCCTGCTTCACCTCAGCTAAACCTCAGTTTTATCGGCGCTATCGCTACGGAATCGAAGATGTGTAACTCCTGTAATCACAGTGCCTCAATTTTGACATTCGCTCCGTAACTGGGTGCGTTTCCCTGCTCTCCTCCTGGCTTCCTCGGGCTCCCTCCCGCTGTTGCTCCAATCTAGCGCAAAGATGGCGGAACCTGAAAAGTGTAATGAGCCCGTGAGAGACAAAAACGAGCTGCAAATCATGAAGGTACTGATCCTCACTTGTATTTCCACTTGATTTTACAGACGCTGCCATTTCCTCGACTATCCATTCACTTTTCACGAGACGAGCGCCCTGTGTTTGACTTCGTCTGCTTGCCGTACATCTGACTTGCACACTCGTTTCTATAACAACTGGCCACCACCGCTGTAGCGCAAACCTCCCGAGTGTTTTGCACTTGTTTTCGTTAAATAGCCTGATCGCGCAAACTTTTCCCCCTATATAACAAAATGCTTAGGGCAATGCGCAGTGCTTCTGATTTCACCTCTCCCTATACTGCGAACATTAAGATCATCAGCCCATGTGCTTCGAGCATCCACACTGCGCCTTGCTGAGTCACTAGGTTATCATCTCTGTCTTTCTCCCCATCTTTAGCATGAGCGGTGGCTCTTTTGTTTAAAAAACAAAAATTAAAAAAAAAATTGTGGTTCATGAATGGTATTTAGTCGGATTTTCAAGGCTCACACTTGCTTTATCTAAAAGGTCAATTAAACACCTTTTCCATCATCTGATCCATCTTCTCCGTCCCATCTCATTACAGGAGCTTGTGGATAAGCTGTATCATTTCAGAGACTGCTATTTCGAGACTCATGATGTAGAAGAAGCAGGGAAGAAAGAGGGCAACGTCGCGCAGGAGCTTGAGAAGACTTTGAAGACACTGGAGGAGAAAGAAGGTAGGTGTTGCTTCGCAGCACATTTCCTTTTCTTTTAGAGAATGAGAATCAAACAGCATCCATTTACCTGTGTTCCTTCTCTCCAATAGATCAGTTTAAAAACACTGCTGAGTACCTGCTTCAGAAGGGCAGATGTCTGAATGTGGCCCCGGACTTCAGTGCCAAAGCAGAAGAGTGCCTTTCCCGTGCTGTGAAGCTGGAGCCAGGCCTTGTTGAGGGCTGGAACACACTGGGGGAGCAGTACTGGAAAAAAGGAGACCTGGTGGCTGCCAAGAACTGCTTCACTGGAGCGTTGCAACAGGTAAAGCAAGGGCAGGAAGTCAAGGGTATGATAAGGAAGTCATGATTATTGTTTTCAACTGGAACCTCATGTGAGACTCACTAACACGTCTCTTTCTTTCCCGTCTTTTTGCCAATGCAGAGTAAGAATAAAGTGTCTCTGCGCAACCTGTCCATGGTGTTGAGACAGCTGCCTGTGGCGGACAAAACAGCACCGGGCAAGCAGGTGCTGGACAGTGTAGAACTGGCTCGAAACGCTGTGCAGCTAGATGTCGCTGATGGGACATCCTGGTGTGAGTACCCATCTGGGTCATTGGAAAGCATAAAACTCAACAAATGTCTGCAGAATTAAGGAACCTCCAATTTAGTTAGAAAGTGGAAATTGCATTCTAACATGTCACAGATGTACTGCAGTCTCAAAATAGTGCTGGATGCTTTTGTTAATAAGTTATTGTTTCTGTTTATACAGTCATCCTGGGAAATGCCTACGTATTCCTATTTTTCACCTGTGGACAGAATCCACAGCTGTCTCAACAAGCTCTCAGCGCCTATGCACAATCTGTAAGCATTAAATACCGATCAGAACCATTTGCTCTACTGTGCTGTTGTCTCACCCTCACCCTCCATTCTCCCTCACGTGTAGGAGAAAGTGGACAGATCAGCCACTTGTTGCCCAGACCTTCACTTCAACCGATCCACCCTGTTCCAGTACGAGGAGATGTATGGGGCAGCTTTGGAGGGCTACAGCCGGGCTGCAGCTCTCAACCCAGGCTGGGACGAGCCCGTCGAGAAGGAAAAACAGCTGCTGGATTATTTGAGGAAGGTCACCGATCTCATGGAAAACAAGGTTGAGACACATGCTCATCTCATGAACCGTAAAATTGTTTCTCAATTATTATTAGTTTCCAATTCAAATGCAAAAAATTGTTAATCATTTCCCATCATTCACTACATGGCAGTAAAGTCATCCTGACTGTTTTGATGGCTCTGCTCTCATATGAAGCAGAAAAAGTTAATCCGTTGAAGAAATGAATCTTCTGAAAAGCTCTTGGTGTGAAATGCTATCAAATAGACCAGGCTCCTGTTTAATTTATATGTTCATTAAATTATGTTAATTTGAATATACAGCAATAGAAAATATGTGGATGGGTCATAAATTAACGCAAACAGTTAGCTGAGGTATAATAGTGGGAGATTAAAGGAGAAAAAGTACATTCGAACGTTGACCACCACGCCATTGTTTTTCCCTTTGGCCCACGTTAACTCACTTTGAACCGCTAGGTGGCAGTAAAACTACAGATATATCCTCACACTCAACCTCTCTGTCTTCCCAGGGGAAGGTGAAGGCGCGTCGACTACGCTCAATGCTTGCGAACCTCAACACGTCAGCTTTGGGTCCGTGCTCTTCCCCTCAGTTCAAGTCGCCATCGGGCCGCGTCGGCATCGTGGAGCCCCGCACCCTCTCCTCCCTCACTCACGGCCTAAACGTCGGGGTGGCTGCCCTGGGCAAGGTGGTGTTCAGCATGGCATCCGAGGGTCGGATGGCCTTGTGAGTTTTTCATTTTTGGACCTCTAGCCCACCTGGTGCTTCACAATAAAAACCTGATTGATGGAGGTTTGTTTTTTGTTTTTTGTTTTTTTTCTTCTGCAGTACATTTGGGATGGTGGACAGCGAGGAGACGTGCATCGTTGTGATGGTTTACAACACCGCAGACAGCTGGGGGGTCCTGATCGGCGACACTGTTGTCATTCCCGAACCGCAGGTCAAGCGACACAGTATAACGCACAAAGACGAGGTCAGTGTGTCACACGTGTGGTGCTGAGGTGTGAATGTCCTTCTTCAAAGATTCAAGTCATCTTACTTGTACGTTTCCTCTCTGTGGCAGTCGTTTGACTTCAGGAGTATACGAGTGGACTCGCCTTTGCTCCTCATTGTCAATGGAAGAAAACAGAGTGCCCAGAGCCAGATAGCCACATCAATCAGCTACAAGCCGCAGAGAGAATAAAACAACCGGACCAATGTAATTTTTCCTACTGGATTTGTTTGGCTGCGTTTCAAAGTGTCAAAAGTATCCAAAGCATTGCCCATTTTATGTTTCGTTTTGTATTTATACAAACAGGTTTCCTGTTTGTACAACTGTTTATATTTATAAGTACTGTTTCTGTATAATGGAGTCCTGTGCATAATGAATGATGTGTCACTGATGTGTACTTCAAAGAAATTCTTGTACACCATATTTTTTCTTTTGTTATCAGTCTTAAAACAGCGGTTATGTAATTGATGCAATTCTACAACCTGATTGATCCTAGGTTTGACTCCATCATTACAAATATAAGTCAACAGGCCCCACTCAAAGGTTTTGTAAATCATTGACACTGTGTTTCAAATTGTAATGTATAATTCTAATTTATGAACTATAAAAATTCCTTTTGTCCAAATGTACTTTTTCCGTGTGCTTTGGTTAGAGACAGACTTTCCTCCTGCAGCACCCACTCTACATATACCTTATACATACATGTA
Source organism: Thamnaconus septentrionalis (assembly GCA_009823395.1). Taxonomy (NCBI): domain Eukaryota; kingdom Metazoa; phylum Chordata; class Actinopteri; order Tetraodontiformes; family Monacanthidae; genus Thamnaconus; species Thamnaconus septentrionalis. The sequence continues at coordinate 21,820,442 of CM020503.1, forward strand.
CTAAAAAAAACAACATATCTGTATCCTCAGTCTTAAGTTCATTAGCAAAACAATAGAAACAACTTGTTTGCTTCTGTACCATTAAATGAACAATTCTGACCCATAGAGTATGGTTGAACTAAGTCTCACACCAAGAACTTCAGTTTTGCATTGCTCAGCTACAGCCAAAAACATAAATGAGAGAAGAAACTATCACTAATACAAAGTGACAAAACAACTAAAAGGTAAAAAACTAGAAGTGAACATGCTGTCCCAGTGTAGGTACCTGTGTGTGTGTGTGTGTGTGTGTGTGTGTGTGTGTGTGTGTGTGTGTGTGTGTGTGTGTGTGTGTGTGTGTGTTCCAGTCCTATCAAATCCATTCCTGTCTCAGTGCCTCTTGGTGAAAGGCCGCCCCCCCTCCCTGGCTGGGGAGCTGAATTGGAAGAAGTTCTTTGCTGTGTCAGCCTCCAGGGATGAGAAGAATGTGCTGCTGTCCCCCTCGTGGCCCATGGAGAAGAACTGGGGACTTCTCAGAGGGCTTGCCGGCTGAGCTCCCCCTTAGTGACAGCATGTTGATGGACGTATGTTATTGCAATCGATTGTAACTTATCTATTTTTAGTTCCTCACTGATTTGTTTCTTCACAAATAAATGTAGCGTTCTTATTTGTTTGAATCTATCTCATTACAATCACTCCAACACGGACAGAGAAAGTCTGTTACTTTACTTATAGGAAAATTTTCAATTGCTCAGTAGGGAGCAATATCTGTCATACAGTAACAGAAAAGTTAATTCCTTATATCCCTGCAGTTAAAAAAGGATATACATTTCAAAAGGCACTTCAATAATAAATATCTTTTTTGGGGTTGAAAAACAATATTCACATGTGTTTCTTAAAGGTCCAGTATGTAAAATTTGAATTTGGCTTATGATTTTTATATTAGATATTAGTAAAAGCTTAACATACCACCCATAAATATATTAATAAACATGTACACTTGCAGTACAAAAAAGTCATTAGATTTTACTACCCTTAGAACGGTTCTAATATATATGTGTGTGTGTGTGTGTGTGTGTGTGTGTGTAGTGCAAGGGTCTTGCTCCTAGTTAGCGGTCATTTTGCACCGCCATTTTTTAAGGAAGCCCATCCCACAGTTCTTGCTCTAAATACGAAACGCGCTGTCAGGCGGTGGGTAACCTTATATACTGGGTTTTCTTAAAAACATCCACTGTGACATCTTAACTCATTTTCTCTGTACCAAAAATAGCCAAATACCTGTGTTTTCAACAAAATATACATGAACCAGAAGGATGAGTTTGTGATGAGTCTTGAAGTCTTACCACCTCTGAAGTTTTGTTGTCCTGGTTGTAGTAGTGTGTCTCTTTCTCCAGCGCTCACAACCATGTTGCGCAGCCTCAGAGAGTCATACAGCCCCTGCAGCTTCTGGTACTGCCTGTTCCTCTCCATTAGCCTCTCAGACACCTCACTGTACTTTCTTTTGTAATCCTCCATCATCTGGAACAAACATTTCTGATAAGTCACACTCTTCATACAACTGCTGACTGGTTACTGAGTCTTAATCTTAAAACATGATATGATGAATCTTCGAGAGGGGACACAAAACTATTTTACTTTCTTCAAGGACGTGATTTCCCCCCTCATGGCTGTGAGCTCAAGTTCCCTGCACTGATTCTGTTGGGTCAACATCTTTTCCATCTGCTTAAGCTGGGCTTCGGCCCGTGACAGACTGTATTCTTGATACATACGCTCCTGATGGGTCTGTTTGTAAAAAGAAGTTGCGACAAACATACAAAAACAGCAAAAAGTTCTTTAAATTTTGAGGCTTATAGACAGATATTAACCTGACAGTTTCAAAGAAGGCGAGGGATGTTTAGCACTTATGGTGAACGATCCAGAGCAATGGAGAGTGTAGAAGACATTTAGACATGTGTGCAAGTAGGTTGGAATGGGTGGAGAAAGGTGTCAGGTGTCATCCGTGATAAAACAGTGTGAGCAACAATAAAAGGGGGCAATGAAGTTAGTTGGTGTGAGAGAAGAGAACAGCCGAAAGGAGAACATTTACCTGATAGGTCCAAAAAGCTAAAGCACGGCCGCTAATGTCCAGAACTATGTCTGGACGTAGACCTGCCAACACCATGGCCTTGTAGTCCTCAGAGGGTGAGAGCTCCGTCCGGATGATGTCCAGCTTTCCCGACAATGTCGAGGAGCAGGCCGGACAGATGGCCGGTGAGCGACTAAACTCTCCAGAGCCGTGCTGATCACAGAAGACGTGTGAGCAAGCTGTGACCCAGGCAAAGCCACTCAGCTTGATGCGGCACTTTGGAAAGTTACACAGGAGCGTGTCGCCACACAGAGACATGGCTGTGACACTGAAAAGTAAAGTGAAGATTCAGTAACTGAGAACACCACAATGGAGTATCAGTACATGATAGTTTTATACAGCTGTCACTGTTTGCTGGTTCATTACATCATTCAAATCTATGATTAAAGTTTTGTTTTTGTTTTTTAAATGACTATCTACACATTCTTTGTGTGTGCATAGCTAATCAATCAATGAGATTAAACTGATGTAAATAATCATGCAAATATTTTCAGAAATCTTATATGTGTGTGTGTGTGTGTGTGTGTGTGTGTGTGCAGCAATTTCCTGTATTCCTGATTTTGGCATTTAGTACATGTTTCAAAGAGGAATTTACAAAAAAAAGGCAGCTTTTAAATGTAAACTTACTGACGTCTTAATGCTTTACCTTTTAAATGGTGGTAATAAAAGAAGGATTTTCTCCCCGTGTGGCGTTAATTAGTTCATAGTAGTTCCTAAAATTAACAACTCCCTTTTTTTGCGTGGCGCTCATTGGCACGTCAATTAGCTACATCACGTTACTTTAGCTACCTCGGCAGTTTGTTTTGGCCAAACGTCACTTTGCGATAAATTGAATCATGAAAAGGTTAATGTTTAAAAATGAGGATTTGTATAAGGAAAAGCTAAGCTAAGATAGCAATAGCTGGAGCTCTGTTAGCTGCGTCAAGAGGCTAATTAACATTTATATAGCAGGCCAACAGGTTAACAGGAGGTATAGAGAACTAAATTCAGAATGGTATCGTCTCGGACAAAAATGAGTAGCAGTTTATAATCTTTAAAATGGCAGTTACAACATAACGACGGCGATTATCAGAAATTTAAATCAACACCGACCGACCTGTTGGTCTTCCATTCAGCAAATGGCGACAGGTGATTTAAATTCAACTTTGAGACCTGATTGGCTCATTTAATTACGAAATAAGATGACGTTGAAATACACATTTTCAAAACCAAACTACACGTCTCAAACCGACCTAACTCCCACGGTTAGTTTGCTTTATGTTCCACCTACATTTTTTTCTTCAAAAGAAGACTTTTTTTTTAATAGAAACTAGAAAATGTTAATTTTGCGGACAGGCAACCTGCAAGAGGAGTTCCATTTACTCCATGACGCAGCTGTGCGGATTAGCACCGATTTTCTCTTTAGCTTCTCTGGTTATTTTCCTGTAGTTTGACACAATCAAAGCATAGTGTTATGGTGTTGTGTAAGAGCTTCGTACCCCACAACCGTATAAAAGGGCTTGTAGGTTTAACTCTGGTAACTCCTGCAGTCCAAGACAGAGGGTTTCAAAATGGCCACGACATTTATGTTGATGAACCAAGTCATTCACTTTGTTTGGATTGCATTGCCCGGCGACTTCAATATCATAGCCTTCCTCTACTCCTCTTCCACCCCCACACTCCCCCCTTTTATTCATGTCTCCACGTGGTACAGGAGTATGGGCGGGGGGTGAAAGAGGGCTTTGTGTGCTGCTGTCCGGCCCGGCATCAGTGGATGATCCGGGGCTTTCACAGTGAGAGCGGGGAGATGCTCACTCAACTGTGTCCAGCGCGCTATTGTTGAAGATTCCCATCTATTCTCCACCTTTTAAATAGAGCTCCAGTAAGATGCTTTTGGGGAATGGGAGGGGTTGTGCGTTCGTATTATGCGCTCGGCTAGGAAAGAAAAATAAATAAATACATGGTTGTGTGGCATCAATTGTACACAACAGCCGCACGCTGATTTGGCGATAATTGGCCCTATGAAAATCAAAGCGCGATATATCTCGAGTTGACATCCGGCGCGATAGCACCATTGGTGAGGATGATCTTTGTCACTCGGACTGCACCTGCCGACCAACACGTTTTGCAACAAACAGCACATCTGAGACTGCCATTCATGAGCGTCAATTGGTAAAATCACCTGTTGGACTCCTACAAATAATAAATGCGGGAAAAAAAGAAGAAAAAAAAGGCTTCAGAAATATACAAATCAACTTGACCGTTTGAGTAACACACCTGTCTCGGTTAAAGTTTGTTTGATGCTCCCAAAGGGCTTGACACCTAATTGCCATGTTGTATTTAAAGTTTATAGCTGCTGCGCGAGTGTGTAAAGAAAAAATAAAAGTGGGGAGGAAGAGAAAGACAGAGCCAGGGAGGCTGTGTGTTACACGCTATTGAAATGCAAATATCATTGAAGAACAAGGAGTGGTTTTGTGTGTGTGTGTGTGTGTGTGTGTGTGTGTGTGTGTGTGTGTGTGTGTGTGTGTGTGTGTGTTCTCTGCATGTGCATGCAGCAGGCAGCACTGAGAGAGGAGGGGCGCAAATTGAACAAGGTTTTTTTTTGCGAGAGGTGGTGGGGGGGACTTTAGAGAACAACCACACACACTCGCACCCACTGCAGCTTCATATGACGCAGTGGAGACCTCCGGATTTCCACACACTTTTACCCCCCCAATTTGCTGACTTTTTTTTCGGAATCCTCTTTGAATTGAAGAATTAAATTGGCGCTTTTTGCTTTCTTCGCGCGACTTCTTCCTGGATTTGCGCTCGTTTTTAGGGGGAAACTTGGGCGCTTGGATCTTTTGAGGAGCGCCTCCAAGTGCGCAGAAGACCAAGTGCCATTCAACCGACGGATGCCCCCCTCTCTGCCTGACTTGCCGTGAATCATGTCACGCCGGAAGCAGAAGCGACCACAGCATCTAGTTAACGCGGATCCAGGAGGGCCGAGGCTTCTATCTCACGGTAAAAACCGAATTTCCATGCGTTTTTGCCTTGGTTTTTTTCCTTAAAATTAAGCGGTCGTTCTGCGATATAATGAAGCGCACCATTTTTACGGCATTCCTTATCACGAAGTTCAAAACTAAAGTTTATGCATCAAGTTAAGTTTGAGGGGTTTTGTTTCGTTTTGTTTCCAAGAAAATTGATTTGCCTTATTTCTACACACCGATTAATACGTGTTCGCAATCCAACAAATGTACCTGCTTTAGCAGACAAAAAAAGTTTAGGAACTAAGTTTGTCAACTAACCCCCTCTGCTTTGTCATTCACTGTAATGGGCCTCACTAAACGGGGGCCTTTGGCACTTGGCTGGAGCCAATAAACTTGTCCCCATGAAGTGAATGGAGAAGGATTAGCTACCACACATCTGTGGTCGCTTTTTGTACACTGTTAGTCCTCTAGGAAGCCAACGGGCGCTGGCTGCTGGAGGTCTTTGATTAGTGTAGAGCACTCTCTTATTTGTTAACAATAAGGTGCATGGGCGGGGGGGATGGGAAGGCAGTGTTTTTGGGAAAGATTAATCTTCCACCCTCCCATTCTCCTCTTCTTTTGCTCTCTGTCCACGCTTTTCTCTCTTGTGCGCCCCTCTTCCCTCATTTTCCACCTTCTTGCCGCTTCCCTCCCCTTTTCTTTCTCCCTTTTTCTTGCCCCTCAGGCCCTATTGACTGTATACCCTACACACTGGGTGGGGGAACAGGGGTGGAGTGGGGGGTGGGGCGCAGATGGATGATAGAAAAAGATTTAGAGTGGAGAGAGAGAGTGATTAGTCTTGCACTTGTTCTTTGCTGCTGCTGGGCATTGTGTTTAAAGTGCATGCGCACATCTGGCACCCAATGCAGGTAAACTTCTCCCACAAAAATCAATGGCAATTGCATTTTGATAACTGCACATTCCAGTTGGTTTAAGTTACAGAAAGGGGGCTTCTCCAAGGTACAGTCTTTCATTCCATCACTATATCTCTTCAGGAGGGAATAGTTTTCTAGCCCCTCAATTGTTGTTCCCCTCCCCCCTTTCTTTTCCCTTTTCTCACTCTGTGCTCAAGATTCAGAAAGAATTTGACCCCTGAGCAGAAGAGGTCAGATTAGTTGACCAATCAGAGTGTCTGGACAGTGCCCAGAACCCTTAGCGTGGCCCGACCCTTGACCTCTGCTGTGACGTAAGGGGGAAGGGAGAATGGGGAGATGAAAGACGTAACTGCTGAGGGGAGGGGGTGGGTTAAGAGGGGTTATGGGTTGTCTTGGTGATGCCCATTGTCCTCTAAAATGTGTTGCCATAGCAGCAAGGTGGTCTGTAAGCTTTTTGTGTGTGCAAGATGTTTGAGGAGTTTTGCTCCAGAGAGCACAGATTGAGACAAGACATTACAAAGACTCATAGACTGCAGAGTTTCTTTCCCTTTGTTTATTTTTTGTATCCGGGGCCATTTCTTGGCAGGCGATTCTTCGACAGCCCTAATAGGATTTTTTATGCACACAAAGTTGTTTACTACATTTGTAAACAATGACTGCCAGCTACCAAAGTGAAGCTGTAAGAGCAAAAGAAGTTTTAACAAATTAGTATTTTTGGCACATGAACGCATAACAATTGCTCAGACAATGGTTCCACACGTTCATTTTCTCCCTTTTTCCTTTTAATCCTTAGATGAGCACCTGGACATGAAGTCACCATCCACATCTCTTGGCTCAGAAGTGACCTCATCAGGGTCGTCCTCCTCATCCCCCACTTCTCTCCAAGATTGCCAGCCACCTTTGGCCACTCGCCCATCCCCTGGTGGGCTCCACGCGCCCTCCTTGCCCAGTGAGAGCTCTCCTCCTCCTCACTGGCCCAGCCACATTGCCCCTTTCACTACCTCCCTTCCAAACACCCACTCTTCCCTCTCTCCAGACTTCCCTCACCCCTCACTGTCATCCCAGACTCACTCCCCTCCACTCTCAGGTCAAACCTCAGGTTCCCACAGCTTGTCCCATCAGGGGAACTCCCATTCCACCATGACCTCCCCACCAATGGGCAGCTCAGCCACCACAACTACTTCCTCGTCTTCCGCTGCCTCCTCCACATCATCTCTTTGCGTGCCTCCTCACCATGAGGGTTCCAGTCCTGGCCAGCAGCAGACATCCAGCTCACCAGGGCAGCAGGGGCTGCTCCAAGTGCCACCAACCCTGGCAGTGCTCCTGGAGGAGCTGAGGGTACTACAGCAGAGGCAAATACACCAGATGCAAATAACTGAGGAAATTTGTAGGCATGTTCTCAGGCTTGGAGGTGCCGTCTTTGGCCAAGATAATAACGGTGGTACAGACAGCATTAACAAGTCTGCAGGCGCTATATCTTCATCACCAACACACCCGTCCACGGCCACCCCAGTAACTTCGGCCTCGTCGCTTTTAAATGTTCTTCCGTCGTCCCTCTTTCCCCAGCCATCCATATCCAAGTCATGTGTGTCTCAGATCAATGGCAGCAGACCTTCATCATCTTCTACGTCCTCTGCATCCATTGTATCCACTATCAGCTCCTCTGCCGCCTCCTTACACCCGCTGTCCTTGTCACTGGGCCTGCTGCCTCGCTACCTCAATGAGAAATCATCCAACACCTCTAGTTATGGTCAGAGCAATGGTATCAGTTTCCAGACGCCTCCCACTCCAACCAGTAACAACTCCCAGGATCTGCAGCCCAGTTCGTCACTGGGATCTGCCTCCTCATCTTCCTCCGCGGGACGCTCTCAGCATGTGTGCCGCTTTTGCGGCAAGGTTTTAAGCAGTGATTCCTCTCTTCAGATCCACCTGCGGTCACACACTGGTGAAAGGCCCTACCAGTGTCCAGTGTGTTTGAGCCGATTCACGACTAGAGGGAACCTTAAAGCCCATTTTCTGCGACACAGAGAGCAGAACCCAGAGCTGTCTCTCTCTCTGCTTCCTCCAGCACTGTCGGAGCAAGTACAGAGTTCCTCTGGTGGCATTCAAAGAAGGAGAAAAAGGCGAGCTGATGATGACGAATCATTTAGTGGAGTTAAAGGAAGTATTCCAGGGATGACAGAGAACATGGCATTAGGATTCCTGTCTGGAACAACCAGTCGGCCTTCACCTTCCTCTCTACCTCTGCCCCCCTCAGTTGACATGGCGTTGCTTTCTACGGCTCACTCGCTGCTGCAGCTAAACAGAGCATCAGCTGCAGCGGCTGCCGGCGCGTCCAGCACAGCTCTGCCGTCTACCTCTTCCTCCTCTTCCTCCTCGGCATCTGTAGGAAACCAGTTCAAAGGGGCAAAGCAGCAGCGATTTGATGAAAACACGCCTCCTCACAATGCACTTCATTCAACCTCTCCATACTCTCAACTTGCACACCTCCCTAAGATTCTCTTCCCTGGAGGTGCCTCCCCTCACCACCTTGCACTTCTCCGGCCCCCCGGCCACCCATCCACCTCCCACCTTACATCACCTCACCAGCTTCCCTTTCCCTTTCCACCTTTCCCGAAACCTTCTGCCTCCTCCCCTTCTTCATCCTCCCCCACCACCTCTACTCAGACCTCGGACACCTCCAAGCTCCAGCGGCTAGTACAAAAGCTGGAAAAGCAGCCAAACGGCAGTACATCTTCCGCTTCCTCCATCATGTCCTCACAAATGCAGAGTGAAGCAAATGGGGACACACATGGCCATGACTTGACCACCACCTCCAGTGCCTATCGTAGGGAGATGTTGGCTGCCCTTGGACTCAGCCCTAATGCTGTTGGTGCCGCACTTGTAACCAGCCAGGGAGTCTCAACAAGTACAACAACCACTCCGTCACTACCCACTGCCCAGGCTGCTAATCAATGCGGTATATGTCTGCGTGTCCTCAGCTGCCCTAGAGCTTTGCGTTTACACCAGGCTACACACCTGGGAGAGCGTCCATTTCCTTGCAAGTTGTGTGGCCGCTCTTTCTCCACTAAAGGCAGCCTCAGGGCTCATCTTGCCACTCACCGTGCAAGACCTGCAAACTCTCGTCCCTTGAACTCCTGCCCGTTGTGCCCGCGCAAGTTCACTAACGCCTTAGTCCTTCAGCATCACATCCGTTTACACCTCGGAGGGCAAATACCACCTGATGAAGACATGCCCGCTGAGGATAGTGCAGAATCACAGGGTGCAATATTCAGTGATGGAGAAACTGACACAGGTTCAACATCTAATGACCAACAGCTCCTTCCTCTGGCCTTAACTAAAAGCTCCAAGGCTACAATAGAACCTTTGAACACAGGGTCCACTTTGAAGCAAACAGCTGCTGATGCCACTGCTTTCAAGACGGAGGAATCAGAGGGATCAACATCCAGCCCAAGCCCACCCCTGTTCCGTAATCCCACACCGGTTGGAACAGAGGACCCCCTGCCTCTTGGAGACAACACTCAAACTGAGGGTAGCCACTGCACTGATCTAGGAACCTCTAGGCTTTTCAAAGCACCCATGGCAAGTTCTAATTTGGCTGTAGCAAACGGAGATGTAGAAGCAGATGATGTCCCTCTCTCCCTCTGTGTCTCTAAGCCTGGAGTAGAAGCTGACATGCCCAAAGGAGGGGTCAATGATGATAAATCTAGCTCTGCAGAAAAAAACACCTCAGAACCAGAGTCTAATTCCAAACACTTACCTGGTGTTACCCCACCAACCAGCCCCAAACCTATTCCTAAAAGAGAGGAGGGTTGTGAGAGTACACCAGAGGAGGCCCAGGAGAGAGAAGCCCCCAAAGGCCAAGACAAGAGTGAAGCAACCGCATCCAATGGGTCTACGATTGAACCGGATGAAAAGCTGGAGACAGACACTGCAGTGGAGGAGGGAAACATTCAAGAAGTTCTAGAGATGCCCTCCGTGGACCCAGAGCCATCTTTACCAGCACCAGCACTGCAAACTCAGCCTAGTCGTTCCGACAAACCTTATAGCTGCTCACAGTGTGGAAAGGCATACGCCAGCCGTAGTGGGCTTAAGGTAAGCCTTATATTCGAACTTTTTTGGTCATGGTCAAGGCTACATATGTTCATGCAATTTTCAAGGAAATTGTTTCATGGTTTTTGATTTGTTCATACATTTCTCTTGTGTTTTCCATTAACAGGGCCACATGAAAACTCACCCTGGAGCACCGGCCACCACCCTATCAAAAGCTCAAACCAATGACAATGACATTGCAGATGACCACAATTCACATTCAGATGGCAAGAATCCAGAGCAGCAGGAAGAAAAGCAAAAACCAGCAAAAACCCCAGAGAATGGTAACAGCACAGATCCTCAGCCTGGCAGTGTTGCGTCAAGTGCTGAGGATGAGCCTACGGTCACTACTGCGTAGACAAGTTAGTATTGTTAAGTGGCTGCAGTCAGTCTTGAAAGGGATTCTGACAAGGGAATGTATTTTTTTTTTTTTTAATAGAATGACATTTTGTCCAATATAGTACGAATTCTAAACGATGTTTACCATTTTCTTTAGGCAGATAGTGACTGTTGTATTGTAGTTACATTGTAGTAACGTTACAAGACCTTTTTGAATGTAGTATTCTAGGTGTGTATTTTTGTACTGCAAAGACCACAGTGAGGCCTTACTGTCCTGATCATTATCACAATGACATTTATATCAACACAGTGTAGTTTTTCTACCTTTAATTTTAATGTAGGAAAACCAACATTGTTTTCCTGTGATTGCTGCACTCCTTTCACTTCTATTGCAATCCCCTGACTTTAAAACCACACTGCTGAAATCAGATTAAGTGACTGCCATGCAGTGTTGGCCTTGGAACCACATGAATTTGGTATTTAGGATGACGCAAACTATCCACCCAAACCCCTGAACAGCCAAAGCACATCACAGCAAGGTGCCTAGTCAACCTACTGAAAGCAGTTGGGTGGTTGAACGGTTGCAGTGTGGAAGGTGACAAAAACCATAAACTGACAAACAAGTTGGCATAAAAAGCCTATAGGGGAGTACTTTGCCTTAAACCATTTTGTGGTGGATTTCATAAGTCAAAGAATACCAATACCATGAATACCATGTGCCAGGTTCTTCTACAATGAAAAGCTGTGATTGTCTATGATGTACACTTCAACTGTCAGTTCTAATATTGATGCATCTGCTCAATTTCGGCATGTACGATGCTGGCTGATTTAGAGTACAGTTCATAATTTCATAGACTGCAAACCAAAACAGGCCAAAATAAGGAATGGCCTTTTTTTGTAAATACGCACTGCAGTTGCAATTTATTCTTTTGTATTACTTTTATTCATTATTAAAATGTCATGCTGTTAAAAGCATGTTTCCAATGTGCTCTGCTGCACTGATTGCACTGTGTCTTGTGCGGCCGAAACACTGACTTAACGGAACACCTGTTAGCACTGACGCTAACTGTGACATTACTGGTAATAGTAACTAATTGTGTTCTAGTAATTTTGCTACATGATTTATAGCTGCAAAATTTGCAATTAGCAAGATTCAGATTGATGATTGTAAGTGGTCCTTTTGATGTTCATGTGAAATCAATTATTAGAATCAGTCCTCTTCATAATTATTTCCCCCACCTTTCAAAGCAGGTGACTTTTCTGCCTCTGCAGGGACGAACTTCACTCAACATTGTCAATTAGGACAGTTGCATGCTTTGCCTTTATACCCTTTTGTAACCCCACAGCCTTTTATATTAGCAATGACAAAATGTGTTCCCATGCTTTCAATGTGATGCATAAACGATAAATAAAACAATATAAGGAGAAGTCACAGTTGTCTGCTTGGTTTTTGTTTTTCATGGGTGCGAGCTCACATTTTGTTTGTTTTTCTGGGTTCAAATCGTCCTTGTGAATTTGTTTATCTGCTTAAGTATTCTGCTTGCATGATTGTTATTCTGTGCCTGCATGCGCGCTCTTGGTCTGTTTTAGCTTGTTTGTTCCAGCTTCTGGTGTGTCTGGTTTGGGAGGGGGGTCTTTTTGTCTGAGGTTAGCTGTCTCCTTATTCTGCCTTTTGTTGCCCTCAAAGTCTTTTAATATGTTTCAGTTCCCCCAGAGCTCTCTCTCCTTCTCTCTCTCTCTCTCTCTCTCTCTGTATGTGTGTGTGTGAAAAGGATAATCAGCGCCTGTATGAGTGTGATTGAGAGTGCAGCTGTAGCGCACCCCTCCCATCCCCACCTCGACGCCCTGCCCTCCCCTCTCTATGTCATACGCTCTTTCATACCCACTCTTTCATTTTCTCTTTCATTTTCCCTCCCTCACTTTTTCTGTTCACCCCATCATCCCCTGCACCCCCCACACCCTTCTTCCCACCCCATGTAATAAGCTGACACACAGGAAGCTCTAATCCTCACACAATGACACCCCTCTTCCCCCCAGAGTGACTGGGAGTGGGACACAGGGGCAACAAGGACCAACCTGGCCCAGCTGTCCCCAAAATGGCTGCCTTCACCCCTTCAACCCCCCTCTCTCTCACACACACACACACACACACACAGTTTTCACCCTACAGTGGCTCCTGAAACCATGACAGCCGGTAACCAATGCAAAAAATGCTTGGGGCAGGCAGCGGGACAAAAGTAGTGAAAGGAGCCATGTGTGAGAAGTTTGTCCACATGCGCTCATGGGCGACATGAGACGTGTCTCAATCAAACAAAAACAAAAAAAGAAGCAAAGAAAAGTTGCTTTCTGGGTTTTTAGCTTAAGAAAGACAGAGGAGTGCAAGTAGTGAAGTGTGACAGTGACATCTGCAGGCGTTAATGGGGTGTAATGCATTTATCACTCACTAGCATGTAATCCTGTGGTATCCATCATCTTCAGTGGACGAGACAATAGTTGGTGTTGTTTTTCCCCTTCTTTTTTTGGAAGTGGTAGGTGGGAAGGTTTCTTAATTTGGATGTTTGATTAACTTATGAGGGGGTCGTAAATCACTGTTTCTAAGACAAAGAAATTGCTTGTCCCATACTGTTGTGTTGTTTTTACTGTTGTTTAATTAAGACAGCTCTAATCAACACAGGGGCTATTCACTGCCGCACTAACACCAACCTGAAGCTGTGCAGAAAGTAGAATTTTGAATTATAAATTTAACCTATTCAGAACTGAAGTTAAAAAAAATGTATATAAATAAATAAACAGACACATATAAATAAATAAAACTCAAATCATAATCATCATAAAAATAATGAGGTTATAATGAGAAGAGAAAGTGATTTAAAAGCCCTCCAACATATTACATAAGAAGTACGTGACTTTTTTTTTTTTTTTTAGGACGATGATTATATAAGCTGTGATAAAACAACACGTCAAGAAAACAAAAAAATTCCAAATGCTAAGAAACACCATAAATATTTTATTTGGAGATGTTTTTCTGTGTCCATGATGTATTTAGTACATGGATAAGTGTTTTTAATTGTGTTGCCATGCTGGTGTGATATTATCCATCCATCCATTGATCCATCCATCCATCCATCCACTCATCCACCCACCCATCCATCCATTTTCAATACCTGCTTCCTCCAGCGCTCGGGGTTACAGGGGTTCATTCATCCATTCATTCATCTTCTATACTCGCTTATTCCTATTCAGGGTCACGGGGGTCTGCTGGAGCCTATCCCAGCTGTCTTAGGGCGAAGGCAGGGTGACACCCTGGACAAGTCGCCAGTTCATCGCAGAGTCGCCAGTTCATCGTTACAGGGGTTAGCTGCAGCCTAATATGATATTATGATATTAATTAAAATTCCATTAAAATTTCATATCTGTTTTTAAACAAAATGTTTGACCTTGTCCAGAATCTGTACATTTTTTGTCCGGAATACACTTCTTGACGAACTTTGCGTCGGCCAATAATTTGTCACAATGTAGCGTATGTCCACAAGAGGGAGCCATGGTTTGGCGTTAACTACATTTGTGTTGTTATTTTACACAGCACATTTTAACGTAATACTTTGCTTTATACGTTTGCAATATTATACAAATATCGGATATGATTTTTTTTTTAAAAAAAAATCATATTTATATTATTTATTTTGGTTGATTATGAATTTCATTAAGAAAAAAGGACAGGATGCAATGTGCCTCGCTCTACTACATCATTAATCAAAGAACACTCAACGGTCGGGTGATACCCGCTGATGAAGAATTGTTTAATTATGGCGATAATTTAATCAAAGGCTCATGATGTTGTAACACACTGGGAAGACACAATGCAAGGCAATCAATCTGGGGAACCGCCCTGCCCACATCCCAGTGGTTTCCTTGGTAGTCAAGCGTCAGACACCAGACACGTATAAAAGCCACACGGCGTAACGGCAGAAGTGGGACTCCAAGTAAAAAAAAAAAAAACATTCAGCGCGCACAAAGAGGAAGAAGAAGAAGATCGAGTAGGGGGAACATATCACGTCCTTTTCCGCCGTACTTTGGATCACTTCGGACTAACGGGAGGAGACTAACAAACGTCAGAGAAGGTGAGTTTAGGTTTTAAACAAGCGATCTAACCCGCGCATCCAGTGTACAACTCCCACGCACCCCCTCCCCATTTCCTGTTGTGATATCTAATGGAGGAGTGCCAATGATATGTCTCATCAAAGGCAAAATGGACCTTTATGAAGCTATAAAGTCTGAGAGGTCCCTCGTGTTTGATGTCTATCTGTGCCCTTGAAATCTGCAGTCAGGTGAGAGCTGGAGGCCACCATGGATGTTATTCCCACAGCCTTACTAAGAGATAGATACACTTCTTACAATACAGCACTCCATCTGTCTTTGTGAAACCCTCATGATTATAAGCTATTCACTATTCACTTGATCTGCAACAAGACAGTCTCAACACCCCAAGGCCTTGCTTATCAGCCGCTTTTGGACCTTGCACCCTTTTCTTTTCTGTTTTTTTCACTGTTGCTGTAAGAGGCTTGCGTCTGCGGCACTCACATGCAGGAAGACTCGGTATACCTCTTCCTCTTTCTCTCTTTCTTCCTCTGAAGCTACTGCGTGAGGAACCTCCACGTGCTGCTGCTACTCCGCTGCCGCTTCGGACTCAAGGTACCTAAAGTTTAAGGTCACTTCTGTACACAGGGTTGTTTTTGTTTCTGTCTCCCATCTGGATTCTTTCTTGTGCTTGTTCGCTCTGGGTTGAACATAGCCTGCGTTTGATCGGTCTGCTCACCTCATTGTTTGTCCTGTCTGATATCTGATAGTTATTGCTATTTCCGACATCCTCCATCTCTCTACCGTCAGTTAAGTATGTGATCAATGTTGAGTGCTCATCACAGCCCAAAGACAATATTTAGCAATTAAGGGGTGAGAAACACACACACAAAATTGATTTGCTTGTTTAGATTTGCGATGAGTTCTTTGAACCCCTTTGAAACGGTTTGTGACTGCAAAGTATAATCTTGATGCCTAAGTATGGGTGTTTTTGTGCTGAAACACTTACACATGACATTGGGAGAGTACCTCATCTCCTGCTCTGCTCTTTTATACTACCTTTCACTGAATTGTGCTGCGCACGCTGAAATGAACTTTGGAAACATGTGACTGGCTGACACCTGCCGCGTCCGCAATCAGATCAGCCGGCCTTGTCAGCCGTCCACTGCTACACATGCGGTTACTAATGACGAGTCGCTGTTTGCCGGCTTGTTTGCTCCTTTTACTCCCGCTCTGTCAATACACTCAACCTTAAAAGGCCATTTGCTCTGTCGCCTAATGGCTCTCCAATCCGCCAAACTCCACTGGGGAGGTATTTGGTGATATTATTTTGAAAGATGAGGCACGTGAGTTCCCACATTAGCATTTGCCAACATTAAAAAAAAGTTTATGAGGAGTCTGTCGGAACAACATGAGTATTTACTGCATGCAGCAGAGCGGTCTTCTCGGTAGCAGCGTTGCTCATTTACGACTGTGTATTTTTCTCCACAGATGGTAGGAGATGATCGGAGATAGGAGGAGACAAGGTTTCGTCACTAAAAGAAGACGCTGAAGCTGCGACGGAAGCTGGGAAGAAATATTTACCTCTTTGACAAAAACCTAAAAACAAAAAGACGAACAATGGCATCCTATAGCCCAGCCCCGACAGAAGAGCTGCCCAATGGCAGGACCACGTCTGTGAAGTCCGAAAACTCTGAAGAGTCCATGAAGCTCAAGAAGGAGATCTCCCTTGTGAACGGCGTGTGCCTGATCGTGGGCAACATGATCGGCTCAGGTATCTTCGTCTCACCCAAGGGTGTCCTCATGCACAGCGCCTCCTACGGCCTTTCCCTGTTGGTGTGGACCATTGGCGGCATCTTCTCAATATTCGGGGCCCTGTGCTATGCCGAACTGGGAACCACCATCACCAAGTCAGGGGCTTCCTATGCCTACATCCTGGAGGCCTTTGGCGGCTTCCTGGCCTTCATCCGCTTGTGGACGTCGCTGCTGATCATCGAGCCGACTAGCCAGGCTATCATCGCCATCACCTTCTCCAACTACATGGTGCAGCCAGTCTTCCCCACCTGCATAGCCCCATACCTGGCCAACAGGATGCTGGCAGCTGCTTGCATATGTAAGTAAACATCAAGAAGGAGACATTTAAGTGTTGCTTATGCTGAATTCCAATTTCACCCATTTCATTTACAAGTGTACTGTTGTTTGTTGTTGTTGTTTTGCCTATAACATTTGATTGTATTGACGCAAAAAGGCCCCCATGCTATATTAGATGAATCCATGATTGTGTAAGAGAGCATGTGAGCTTTTCAGGACTAGAGAAGTGAAAATGGTGACAAGACTGCCATGGTCAGCAGGTCTGCCGCATCAAAACCGTGACGTCTCACCACAGAGGAACCAGACACCGCCCTACAGCCTAGTTTGTCTTTAATTTTCATTTCTTTAGATATTTGGAAATACTTCCACATGAGGCCTTGAGTCATTTGAGAGACTCAGAGAATGCCAAATTGTCAAGGTAACCAGAACACAATGGCTCTGAGAAAGAGCAAACCTGACAAACTGAGCTAATGAAACAAAGAAGATAGATGAAAGGAATCCACAAAAAAAACAGCTCACAGGAGGAAATCGAGGGGAAGAGTGGGAGAGAAATACCTGAAGCCAAGCAAATGAACAGAGGGCTTCTCAGCATTAGATTTCGCTCACTATCTCTGATTCTCAAGATAAAAAAAAAAATACTATTACTTGTTCGAGGCCATAATAAATCACTAATTTATCCACCAAGCCATCCAAAAGGCATGCATGCATAGACACACTATCGTGACATGCTCCGATAAGCAGTGCTGAGAGGAGGGCTGAAAGTGCTGATAGCTGTGAGCTAAAGTCCTTCCTGCAGAGAGACTCTGACCTGAGAGCTCGATGGGCCCCAGGTCGTCTTGCATGACAGGAACATCAAGGATAATTAAAACAGGCTTCCTGTTTGTTTCTGTCTCAGGATACTTTTTGTCCAATGCTATCATGCAGTATCATGTTGACAGCTCCACTTCATTTTTCGTCTGGAATTACATCACATCTTTTGCCCTTCTTTATTTCATTGGGATGTCGTCAGAGGTGGTTATCCAGAAAAATGGAAAGTCCTTTATGCCAATGCTTTCCACCTGCACCCAAGTTCATATATTCACATCACAGCTGGACCTGACCTGACCTTCACTACCAGCCATCCTCCTCCTCCACATCTCACACCTCCCACCCGTCTCACCTTTCTTTTCTTTTTTCTTTCTGTAAACACACTGTCCTCAGTTCCCTGTTGTGAATGGAGTTGTTATGATCCTTTAACTGTTAATGTGCTGGAAGATGATAGTGTTGACCAGTCCCCTCACTGTGCCTGAGGCCACGTTGGGTGGCCTTGATGGGAGAGACAGACATGCTGCAATTCTGTTTTGCTGCTTGGAACTCAATGGTCCCATATTAGACTGAAATCACTTTAGAGATCTTTTCTAATATGACTCTCTGGCCTGTTAATGAAACTCTTCTGTCTTTCCTTGGATGAACATGGAGGGTGCTGACTAAAGGGCTGCCCACAGATCAGCCACAGGAGCAAGAAAACACATTATCAAGGAACAACAGGGCCAGAGAATTTCAGAATGTTACCTCTCTGCCACCGCTCAGCCACAAATCACATCATGTTGTGTGCGTCGTGTGCAAAGATCGCGTGTTTTTACAACTTGTATTAATTGTCACAATGTTGCCTGTGTGTGAGCTTGAGGCTTTATATGCTGCACTCAGCTGTTTCCCCTCCTGTCTGGAAAACAAGAGTTTGCTTGAGTCAGCAGCAGCGCTTCCTTTAAATCAAGGGTGCTCTCGCACACAAAAATATGCTGGCCTACACATAACGGTACAAATGGTCACATGTTGCGAGGAGTTTTCAGCTAATACATGCATGTGATTCTCATGACTTAATACCATCGTTCAGGTTTGCTGACCTTTGTGAACTGCGCCTATGTGAAATGGGGCACCAGGGTGCAAGACTTCTTCACCTACGCCAAAGTCATCGCTCTCATCGCTGTCATCATCACGGGCCTGGTGAAGATCGGACAAGGTGCTGATCTTTAGCATTCACGTACTTAGAGTCATGCTTCAAAATCATGATTACTGCTTTTGACCACAGTGTGAGTGTGTGACTTTCCCTCGTCATGATTGTTCCAATACCTGTGCTGGTTTCCAGGTGAAACGCAGAACTTTGAAGGAATGTTCGAGGGCTCCTCTAAGGATCCCGGTGGCATAGCTCTCGCTCTGTACTCCGCTCTGTTCTCATACTCGGGATGGGACACACTCAACTTTGTGACTGAGGAGATCAAGAACCCAGAGAGGTGAGGAGATATGAGTGACTTCAAGCACTGAGATTCTTCTGAACTCAGTAAACACTGAGAATTAATGACAATCTTTTCTTTGTTTTTATCATGCTTATGCAGGACATCCAAGTTAAACAAACAACAAAAACACTAAGCTATCATTTCCATAAATAAGTTTTGATATCACTCAGAATCCATTTTCTTCAGAAGTGCAAGAATGGTCTCCCCTCTCCATGTCCGGAATAGGGACAGGAAAAAAGCTCCTTTCCAAGTCTGGTTGCACAGGATGCGTTCAAATATCCTTTTTAGCCTTTATCTTCCAAAACGTATTCTTAAAAATGCCCATAACCATTATCTATGATTAAGCACTCAAAACAAAGACCTGGAAGAGTTTTTTTTTTCAAGACACCACGTTTGGAAGTGTGCATGGAGTTGGGGGGAGTAGGTTTGTGGGGTCACTACACATGTGATTAGATCACAAGCCTTTGTCAGAGTTCCCAGGCAGATTAAGTGACACACACACACACACATCCTCAGTCAATCTGCTCCTGCCTCCTCAGTGGAATGTCCCTCTTTCTCACGCCCTCTCTGCTTCCCTCTGCTGCTCGTTTATGTGCAACTGCAGGAACCTACCGCTGGCCATCGCCATCTCCATGCCCATAGTGACAGTGATCTACATCCTGACCAATGTGGCGTACTACGCCATCCTGCCGATCAACGCCATATTAGACAGCGATGCTGTTGCCGTGGTGAGTGCACACTTCTGCCCAAAATTTCGAACACAGTATTCAGCTGCAAGGTCTGGCAGCTTCACGCCACCATTTATCTTCTTTCCTCAGACGTTTGCGGACAAGGTGTTTGGAGTAATGAACTGGACCATTCCCTTGGCCGTGGCTCTCTCCTGCTTCGGAGGACTCAACGCTTCCATTTTGGCCTCCTCCAGGTGACCCACAATGATTGGATCATACGCTTTGGTTTGCTTCGCCCCCGTCAGCATGTGTCATCACACCCACCATCCTGTCTGTGTTTGCTTATCAAAAGGCTCTTCTTCGTGGGCTCCAGAGAGGGCCACCTGCCTGACTACCTGTGCATGATCCATGTCAACCGCTACACTCCCGTTCCTGCGCTGCTCTTCAACGTCAGTCCCCTGTTGTCTCACTCCTCCACCACTTGCTGCATCTGTGTGAAAAAGCCTCGTCGTATCCCACTATGCCACTGACGTGGACCCCTGTGTGTCTTTGTAGGGTGTCATGGCCATCATATACCTGTGCGTAGAGGATGTCTTCAGACTGATCAACTACTACAGCTTCAGCTACTGGTTCTTTGTTGGTTTGTCAATTTTGGGGCAACTGTACCTGCGCTGGAAGCAGCCAGACAGACAGAGACCACTCAAGGTACAGCACTAATCTTCCCAGGGATCCAAGGCGTCAAAAGCTGATGACAGAAACCTAACTTATTCTCTCCTCCTCCTCCTGCAGCTCAGCCTCTTCTACCCCATCGTTTTCTGCCTGCTGACCGTCTTCCTGGTGGTCGTGCCGCTCTACAGTGACACCATCAACTCTCTGATCGGCATCGCCATCGCCCTGTCCGGAGTGCCCGTCTACTTCCTGTGCTGCTACACTCCAGCCTACAAAAGGCCATTGTGGATACGGAACATCATTTGTAAGAGGATTGCATGACTTTCAAACTTGTAATGAGATGTTCCTCATTAAAGCAGCCCACAGCAGTTTAGTGCAACCTTGGCATTGCCCCTTTAGCAGCTATGCAGTAGTTTTAATCAATCGTTCTGTATTTAACGAGGCTAACGAAAAGAAAAATATTGCTGTGAAAATACATTTTTTAAAATCTAAAGAAATATGATTCAGTAGCTAAATGAAAACATTTTCTTGTCTTTGAAGTGAAGAATATGTTTGTTAGAAAAAATCTAAAATAAATAAAAACCATTATATTTATTGCGCACATTTACAGCATAAACAAAGTTAATTCATTGATTTTAGTTCAGACTAGAACCACATCATGGAGACCTGCTCAGTCGCTCAGATGTACATTTTCTCATCTCTGACACTCTTACATCTCCCGTCTCTACCTCTTCCAGCAAAGTCCGGGGTGCTGATCCAGAAGGTGTGCTTCTCTGTGCTGACTGAAATGGACAAGTCGGACTAGATGCTGGGGATCCATTCCTTAGCTGAGACTGATAGCGTATACATAGGGAACCTGAACTCATCTGGACTGGATTACTTTTCTCTTAAGGCTCCTCGGGATATTTGAGCGCCAACTCAACTTTGGCTCTCTGACCTGGCAATTATCACCTGATCAAGTTAATAAATGCATGGATAATGGCACCCAGCAGGTGCTTGTTGTCAAGATTTTACACAAGCGGAACATTTAATGAACTCTTGAAGAACACCTTATTATTGTTGTTGTTGTTTCTGTTGTTTTGGAACTGTGGAGGACTATTTAATTGATATGTTCTGACAAGGAAGGTGTAAATTTTCATACAAATAGTGCCTTTTTAATTTTAGTGCAAAGTATTTTAGTAAAACTGTATGAGTGGACAGGAGATCAACTTTGACATAAAACATTGGCCAGAAATGCCTTATTTTCTCCACTGAATCTCAAACACAAGTGCATGGTATAAAACTCTGTTGATGCTCAAGTGCATTTGTGTTTTTCTAGACAATACGACTATTTATACACGTACTTAATGTTCAGCAGCATCTGAGTGAAAAAGCCGTTGAAGTTGAGATGCTACAAACCTGTATTTATAATAAAATTATTTGAGGACATACATGAAAGTTTTTCCCTCATTTTGTATCCAAGAGGCAAAAATCCTCGCACATCTATAGACACGGCCGGTGCGTCGGAGGGTGACAATAAAGTCCGAACTGACAAAAACGAAATCCCATACACGTAGCCAACTTGCAAACTTTTATTGCAACGTTTCGGTCACAGACCTTTTTCAAGCAAATGTGTGCTTTTTCGAACATTTGCTTTTTCCAGAGAGAAAAATTCTCTCTGGATTTCGTTTTTCTCATTTTGTATCTGAAAGTGAAATGTGTCACATATGACAAACGTACAAACAACTACATTGTATGGGGCCAGATTTTACATTTTAATAATACATAATGACAAGCCTGTCTCCTCCATTTATCCATTCATACATATATACATACATCATCATAAGTCAATCGGCCACTTTTGTTTATCCAATAGTGTCTTTCCATGGTCTTTCTTTGCTATCAGTTGCTTTGTTTTTAGTCGATGCTGCAGCAATTGGTGGAGTCTGTTGCAGAGGATTGTGCGTAAAGGTTTGCCTCAGTGGGCCTAAAGGAAAGATATGATAAGAAAATATGGCATTAAATCCCTTATATAAAAAAAGTTTGATTTTTAAATTCATAATATGCATTTAAGATAATATATATGTCAAAAGCAATTCACATGATGTACATAAGTGTTTGCATAAGTATATGGAAACGTGTTTTGACAGTAAAAAAAACGTTCATCCAATGACCTTTTCTTAAAAATATATAGTCTTGTAAGGTTAGTCTTAGTCTACTAACATTTTATTAAGAAGTACACCAAAACTAAACTTTTCCAAAAATGTATCAGAGTTTATACAAAATGTCTTGGCATCAGTGGTTTGCTAATATGTCGGCTTGCCAATATGTGACCAAGTACGGCCACAAGGGGGTACACTTCCTCTGGTTCCAGAGATTAGAATATTAATTGACACACATAGAACATACTGCTACACTTAATAATAGCACAACATAGCAGCTTATCAGTGCCATATAGTCAAAACAAAGTCCTTCTATGAAATTGAAACTGACCTTTGGCAGCTAGATCGAGATGATTTTTGATCCTCCTTTCCCTTTCTTCCAGCTGCTGGGCCAGCTGAGCATTTTTCCAGCCTGGACCAGCAAATATAAATGAGTCGTACCAACAGTTTCACAAAAACTAACTCATGAGTGCTGAATACTCGGGAGAACGCTCACCCTTCTTCATGCTTTCGATGAAGCCTTCATTTTGAGGCAAAGCTGAGGGGGGGTGTTTGATTCTCTCTGGAATACTCAACTTGTCTCTGATCAGT
Organism: Thamnaconus septentrionalis; assembly: GCA_009823395.1. NCBI lineage: Eukaryota > Metazoa > Chordata > Actinopteri > Tetraodontiformes > Monacanthidae > Thamnaconus > Thamnaconus septentrionalis. Next base: position 21,843,346 of record CM020503.1, read on the forward strand.
GGGTGTCTGAGAAGAGCCACTTGACCCAATGAAAAGCAGTTGGAGGTGAACCAGTAGATGAACACGGCCTGAAATGTGTTTTTAGCATAAAAAGGATTTTAGATGTGCTTCATTGTTTCATCAATTTAAAATGCATCAACGTAATACATTTCTGCGAGTTGTGAGGACGTTCCACGAAAAAAGAAAACAAAAAAAGTCATGAGACTGAACAACAGACTGACCGTGGGGAAATTGATCGTGAGAGGGAGGATGATAAAAGGCATGATCCTGAACACTGTCTTCATGGCTCGCAGGTTGGGATTGTCGATACCAGACTCCGCACCCAACTGCAGAGAGGGAAATATTAAGAGGACATGTCCAACCAGTTGCCACAGGCTAAAAACACTCCACTTTTTGGGTGACATACCTCCAGGATGAAGAACATGGTGCCAGTGACGGCCAGGGGCAGAATGTAGAAAGGATCTGCCGCTGTCAGGTCAGGAAACCAAAGCAAGCCTCCGGTCTGTAGGCTGGGCACGGGCAAGTAAGCCATCTTCCTCAGTGCAATGAAGAAAGAGACGAAGACTGGTGCCTGAAAAGACAGATACAAGACTCCATTTACTTTAACAATGAAACAACATGTTGATGAACTCCTGCAGAGAAACACACACTGATACTTATTATTTAATAAATACTGAAAATAATTATCTGTAGTTATAGATGAAATTGTTCTTAATAAAGAAATAAAATATAAAGCAAACTTTTTTATAGGTACAAATTACATGTGACTGTTCGTGACTGCAAACTATGCAGAAAATGGGTGGCTCAAAATTAATTTGAATTCATTGGGAGGCATAACAGGAAACAGAAGTGGACAACAGACCTGCACTAAAGGGACGAGGAAGCCGCGCAGTGGATTTATGTCTTTCTTCTTCTGGAACAGGTTAAGGTCAGAGTAGGCTTTGGCAACTGTAACGTCAAACAGCAATAGGTAAACAATCTGGACCAGCTACACCTACAATAAATGATGTAGAGAAAGTGAGATATTTACAATCAAATTTGTTTCCGCTCTGTTTGGCCTCATTCATCCTGGTGGTGAGTTTGGTCATTTCTGGAAGGACATTGTTGAGCTTGGCTGCCTCCCTCTGGCCTTTGACAATAACTGGAAACACAGCCAGTCTGGCCAGCACTGTGCCTGCACCAAGGTGGGACATTAACGTTAAACAAAAGATTAAAAAAAAAAGAAGCGAAAGGTTAAGACCAATTAAAGGAAGGCATGAGTGAGAGAATGGCCAAAATGACAGAGTATCATGGTCCATATAAAATATCAAAGTTTTCTATTTATTCATTTTAAATTGCACTTGCCGACAACAATGGCCCCCCACCAGGGCAAACCAAGATCCACATGCATGAATTCTAGCAGGTTCTGGATCAGTCCCACCGGGGTGTAGTTGGCCAAACCCAACTCGGCCAAACTGGGCTCTGCAGCTGCAGCTTGCAGGACCTCAAGTGCAGTCGGCGCAGCATCGACCACCAGCTCGGCAGCAGACTGCGCTACATCAGGGGTGGCGGCAGCGGACAAGAGCTCAGTGGGGGAATCCACAACAGGGGGTGGTGGAGAGGAATCCAGTGCTGGTATCACCGTGGCCACCGTCTCGAGCGTTGCCTGAAATTGAAAATGTCTGAACAAAACAAAAACAAGCATAAAGATAAACAAGCTCGTGGTTATACCTACCTGTTCTGTGATTGGCTGTGTGATGACTGGGATGGAGATGGGAGGCAGAGACGCTGGAAGCTCAGAAACTTCCAACACCGGAGCAGCAATGGTGCCATCGTCTTGTGGGATCTGACAATATAAATACCGTTGTTCATTTGAAACCTGCTAAATTCAAACATTTCGGCAAAAGATTGCATCAAGTTCTGTCCAAAAAGAAACATAATAAAAAGTTAGAGATTTGCTTATTGGACTGACTGGTTGTATGCTGACTCACCTGTGAGCTGTTGTGTCTGATAGCAATAGCATTCACCCAGAGGAACTTCCCCTGGTGGCGCTGCTCCAGCAGAGTTCTGGAGGCTGGGCTGCGGCCCTTATACAGTGTGTGCAAATGGGATCTTTGGAGTAACACCTGAAAGTGATCCAAAGACACAAAACCTGTTTGGCAGAAGTACTTTGCTGGTTAACACTACTGTAATGTAGGGATTTCTGGCGACTCAAGTTCAACTCGTCTGCCTGTCACACCACTGATAGTTCCAGTGGTCTAGTCTAGTTTATTCTAGCGGGTATACAGTCCGGCTGCAGCTACTTCAAAACAACAACAAATACAGTTTCAGCAAACAAGTGCAAAAAGTGGTGCAAGCGCAAATCAATTTTCTGAAGCAGCACTCAAGCAATGGCTGATACTCTCAAACACATCGGAACATAAAACATGCTTTAAATCACATATTTAAACGGGACAGTGAACGTGTGACAATCTTTTTTTTTTTTTTTTTTTTTTAAAAACAGATACGTATTTTTGCACATTTTTAGTGGTTGTACGGTAATTCGGAAACCTTTTCTAGCGGTTATACGGCGTATACCTGTGTTTTACTGGATGGTCCCTTAGTTCAATGCTACTTGAACACCGGAGCTCAACTTTGAATTATCTCCTATCTTCGGTATCGGAGAAATGATCACCGAGATGAAAATGAAGCTACCAACTAATACCAACAGCCCTGCTACGCTTTAGTTTCCCGGATGACGTGAAACGGCCATACTGTCAATTAAAGTTCTGCGTGCGTAGTTTAATGGTACTTGGGATTAAAATTCTTCATGAAATTGCTCAGCGTTTGTATCAGAGGTCTTGGTCTGTCCTGCAGGCTGAAGCTGCTGCTGTCAAAGTCACACACCAGCGTGGGTCCGTTGCTGCGACGCAAGGATGCTAACCCGGCTAGCGAGCTGACATACAACCCTCCACGTATTTCATTAGGAATTACAAAATATCGAATTTGATGTGTCTCACTAGAGAAGACCTACGTAATTCCAGACATCTGGAGGAGGGTGGTTGCCTCGGCCCGGTTTTCCAGTTTGTCTCAGGAGACATTTGAGCAGGCAAGTTGGAGTCACCCCGCTCCTGATGGCAGCCATGATGGAAGTGTCAGTGATGACATACGGAAAGCACGAAGAGTCAATTTTGCGCTGTGGACCTGCAGATAGGGGATTGGGTGTTTCTAGTCTGACAATATACCGAGGGAGGCTGCAAAGTCGTCCCCAAGATACTATGCAGTAATCATTGCAAAACTGGTAACTATGAAAACATGGACATTAACTTACCACAGATGATGAAAATAATTAGTTAACAGTGTTTTCAGAAGAGACTCCAGCAGAAACCCCCTGCCCTGAGTGCAAGAGTAAGCAGGTAGAGAAGATGGATAGACACATTCAACAGACAATACTGCAAAATAAACAGTCAGTGGCAATGTACACACATACTATAAATTCTTAATTTCGCACAAAAAAAAAGATAATTCAGCAAACCGTTTCACAATAAAGGGGATATCAATCATCTGTCTAACTGCCCCAATATTATAGTTGGTCACATATTCACAGAGTAACTTCATTTTGAGAATCCACACGTATAAAATACTCTACAGCTCTGTCTTGTACTCAAATGTTAATACAATGGCAAAAAGGAGGCAGAGAAACTTGCGGCCACACTATGGTGCACAAATATGTGAACGTTCCAACAAAGGATAAATACCATGGTTTTCCTCTAGCTTGTCAAGTTTCCTCAGTCATAGTTTTTGTGTTTTATTTTCCAATAAGTAAACACAACAGAAAGTGGGCGGGATTATGACACTTTGCCTAAAATACGCTATAAGTACAGAACAGATAATACTGCTTAACTTACAGGAACAACAGTGAACAAGAAATCCACAACTGGTACATCCTTGCTGTCAGACCTGACAGGTATTTTTGCATAGTTTCATGAAAAGATGCCCAAGCGTAAATGAAATGACCTGATAGCTGATGGAAAGTTACACCAAACCCAAACACGCAAACACACTGCTTGTCTCATTTCTTTCAATTTCAGTACATAACAACATGATTCGGTACAAAAGATTTCAAATATAATTGCATTGGGATACACAGTTTAATTGACACATAAAACAATTATTACCATTGATAATAGCTAACTCATCTGGCCTTTTTTTTTTCAACACAACGATTGATCAAATGCAATCAAATGTGGTGCTTTTCAGTACATCTGACAATTTTTTGTTTGCCATCTTCAGAGGTCTCTATTGTTATGTTCTCTATGGACGTAGTGCAAAGTCTTTTGCAACAAAAAATATCTGTTATTACTTTAGCATTTAAGACTTTTGGACGTTTTGCTCTCTGTTGTCTTTCCAGTGTACCAGTATTACTTTCTGGACTCGTTCGAGAAGTCCTCTGACTTGTGCTCTCCACTCCAATGACTTCCTGTTCAACATCTTCCACATTAAAATCTATAACACCACAATCTTGTTCACCACCTTGTTTGTCTATGTGATCTTTTCCCAGTATTTCACTGTCGTTATCCTGCCTGCACTGTCTTTCACTCATTGCATTTTGATCTGTTTGAGCACCAGGTAAATCATGTTGACCCGGGATCAGAAATCCAGTTCCTTGTTCTTTAAGTTCAAACGGTGCGCTATGATCTTCTTCAACCTCTCCAGCCACAACATCTTCTCCATTTCTTCTTTCTACAAAAACAAAATATAGCAGACATGAAGTGTGCAAAAGAAAAGAAATGTTTCTTGTTTCTGTGAGGAAAAGTACTTAAGTTACAAGCTGTAAGACAGTCAAATCCCCACCCTAAAATGTTGTCTCTAAACAAGAAGTTTGGAAGTTTTCCCCAGACTGGGGGTATCAACTGTGTTTATTTAATCTTTTGTGATTTGTAATTAACCAACTAGGTTCAGAGGTCACGTGAAAAGGACCCCTGAGGGCCTAAGGTTCCCAGATCAGAATGGCATCTCCTTGAATCTGTTTGATATGGAATTTAGTAGTGTCTCTGTTATGAGGGAATATTTAAGTGAAAGGGCAAGAACCTCAAGGCCTTCAGCTTCTTCTCTGGCTTCTCCTCGTGCATCTTCTTCTTCTTCTTCTTCTTCTTCTTCTTTTTCTTCCCACTGCTCCCACACACCCAGTCTGTTACATTATTTGCTGCATTTTAACTTTGGACATTGCGATAAACTGGTATGTCAACCATTTTCTTCTAAGATTGACTTGTTGAGACTTTTGTTCTATGTGGTGAATAACCTGACATCAGATATTGATTTGGTCTTTAGTTATATGGTAAGTTTCTCTGAGCAACACTTGTACCCTTAACCTCTGAGTTGAATAAAAAAGATTGAGTATCATGTTCTTTAACTATTAACTTATATTTTATAACCTCTGAATATCTCAACCTAGATTTCTGAGCTGTTCTTCCATGTTAACAAGGTCACTGAATACTTTTAGTCTATATCTGCCATCCCTGAACTAAGATAGGGAGTAATTCGTATCCCAAAGTCCGTTGTTATATGGTAGGTTTCACTGGGTGCTATTCAAACAATTAACCTCTAAGTTGAACAGACAAGATTGGGTATATCTAATATATTGGGTTATAACCTCTGAATACTCCAACCCAGACATCAGGGCTATTCGTCCATGTTAATAAGGAATCTGAGTGGTTTGTCAATTTATGCATGCTATTCCTGAATTCAAGACTGATGTCAGATCTCTTGACAGTCGAGATTAATTCTTAAAGTGTCTAATATTCTTAATTATTTGTTAAGTATTTATTTTCAATTATACCAGATTAAATCAATAATTATTTACTTTACTTTGACATCCTCATCCTACCACCGGAAAGACAGAATACGTATTGGGGAGATACTAGTATTTGTTTCTAGATATTTCCTCCCCTACAAAGCCTAATGTGAATTTGCCACTATTTGCCATATTTTTTTTTTTTGCCACATTTTCAAGCATTAATGAAATGTTCATCATCTTACCACTCCTTTTTCTGTAAAACAGAAGATAAGCAGTGTCTGACCTGTGGAGACAGTGTCAAATTGTCTGTTACACCAACATTAATTTTATGTTAATAGGTCATGATTGAAAAAAAAGTACATTTTGTATATAGACATTAGTGATCTAGATGCAAGTATAATGTTATTTGCAAACTATGATGACTAATTTGATGGTCTGTGAATGTCTACATTGACAAATTGATTTGGTGTAAATAAAGGTAGATATCTGGAGGTGTGGCTGCAGCCAGGAGCAACTCAATACATGATGCAACACACTATCCTACATATGAAACTGGACAGTGAGAAATCACACAATGCATGCTCATACAATACGACACTTACGTCATAAAGTTACCATCCTCGAACAACGGTTGAAGCTGTTGATGAAATTAACAAAAGCATTTTTATTTTTTTGATTTTTTTCAATTGGCCCAATTTTTAATTAGGAAAACTAATACTTAGTTGCAAAAAGCACTGTGAGTGCACAGAGGTCTACTGTGAACAACCAGTAATATGAAGCTAGTTATTATCCTTTTCTTAGCTTCTGTTGAAAAATGAAAATCAACATAAACTGCAGCTGATTAAGGCAAGATACTAGCTTTGTTAAGCAGGGGGTCCTCCACTATTAACATGACTACAATAAATGGATTATTCTTACCAATGTGACACAGCTATCATTGAAGTTGCACCATCCTTTATCATCCTTTATCCTTGCACTGTAGTGTCCATTCTTCAGGATTCCAACATGGTCCACAATAGCATAAAGTTCATAATCCTGATTCTGTTCACCCTTAAAGAAAACAATAACTTTAGGATAAAGATTTGAAAAAAAGATATAAAATACATCAATATTGCTCACATACATTTGGAATCTGCAGAGTGCAGGGAATATCCACAGGGCGATTGTTCTTGACATTCATCCAGGAGCTATGGTCAAACATGAATCTCTTCAGCAGCAGCATCAACACTTCTGGGTAACGCTGCATCACACATCCCTAAGTGAAAAGATTAGAAGCACAGGGTTCCAACAAGAACTCAGCTCAAAGTTTTCAAGATGACGTCTTCCGTTCAACACAGAAATTAATGTAAACTTGCCACAGAACAGTTACTCACCACTGTAGCATCTCTTTTTTCATCGCAGCGGTCGCAGTACATCTGATTTGATCCAGTGAGAGTTGAAGATCTGAAATGATGCTCAAGGCCAGCCTCCTATTGAAGACAGTGAGACGATCAAGAGTCAAGCCATACGAGGACAATGAGTTGGAGCACAGAGATTTAAGCTGACTACCACCACTCACAAACATCTTTCTCACAAGTTCTTTGGATTTTTTTCATTGGGTATCAATGTTGGCAGGTCATTACCACACTGTAGCTTTCACAGCCTGAATCCACCAAAGGAATTGGAAGATGCCAAAAGGCCTCACTATTGGCAATTTCTGTTTGACAGCTTGAACACGTAGTTGTGTGTGTTAGTTGTCCGTGGAAGACCTGCGTACACAAAATATGTTGGTCATAAGTTTACTCCCCATTCAGCCTACCACCTCTCATCAATATGCATCTTTACCTCTGAAGCTGTAGTACTAGTCAATCGTAGTATCTTTTCAAAGTACTCAGCAGCATCTTGCTGCTCATTCACTAAGAAGGGCAGAAGGTGAACATCAGTTTGAGTCTTATTATTTGCATTTCTTTGACTATGCAATCTATTTAAAGACTCAGTGAGTAGAATCAAGAAAGAATACTCCCCAAAATATATCCCCAAAAAGTGATTGTTTCTAACGTTCCACTTGTTCTTACATTTTCCTTTAGCAAGCTGTGACATCCAGCTAGAATCCCCTTCTGTTATACAGCATGGATGGTTGTGCAATTTGGTCTACACTTCAGAAGTGTCGTTAATCAAAAACATTATGTCAGCTTCAGAAAAAACACAGCAATAATGTAAGTTTATTACTTGATGAAACGCTTAAGATGTATATATTTATATATACATATTCAAATGTCACACATTAGCTTTTTAAAGGCTGAACGGATGAGTTTCAACTGGAAGCCACTGAGTTGTGGACACAGACAGTGAAGTCAATGTGATACAGAAGGTAAATGACAGCACCTCGGTCAATGCGCAGTTTTCCTGTCACTTCATTAGTGTTGCCTGTTTGTCCCTTTAAAGTATCGAATAAATTGTTAAGCTGGCGATCAATATGCTCCGGATCTGGGTTTTCTCCGGTGCACCTAAAAATAAAGCAAGGAAAAATATTCTTGAAAAATATTGCAAAGAGACTTTTGATTGTCAAGTGAAGCGTTTCACGAACCTGTCTACTGCGGCTCTGAAGTCTTTGGTCATATAAAGTACCTGCAGCACGCTGTTCAGGTAACACGTCGCTCCCTGGTTGAACAAACCATATTTATCTGCTCTTTGAGTGCGACAAAAATAACTCATTTTTAAATACTTGTTATTTTCCCTCCCCTTGTGACAGCTCCCTTGTCGCCTGCCTTTCGCAAAGTTTCTTTCAGCGACGACTTGTACTTTCTCTTTGCGCTCGAAGGTTGCGTTCAGGTGACTGACAGAGTGTCGTCCTTTCGGAAGTTGACGCGACTAACAAGGAAACTTGTTGACTTTCGAAGTGTTTGTGTCCCAGATTCTGATATCGGCTGTTTTTCCTCTGGACCAAATGATCATAATGTGCAGATACATATTACTGTATTACTGTATACTACGTATAGACAGATTAGTCTAGAATCAATGTGGCGCTGCGAAAGTTTCAGAGCAACGGCCGAATGCTTCTGGCATACAACCAATTATGTGCACGACAACGGATTTTACGTTTAACAGGACACAGTAATAACACGATTCAGGAAGAGCGTTTCATCATGAATGAATGAATGAGCATGGACAACAAGGATTGAACAAGGATTTTCAATTTTAAAAGTGGAGTCTTTATTTACACATATACAGAAACATTGCACAATTATTGCAGAAACGGGTTGGTCAGGGATAGCAGCAGCAGCAGAAGGGTCAGTGTGTCAGGCAGTCAGTCCTCCGGGAACACACACACACACACACACACACACACACACACACACATAATATAATATATCCATCTTCTATACCGGCTTCCTCCAGCACTCAAGAAAACAAATATGTTTGGAAGGTTCAGGGGATTTCATGTGGTCATGTGACTTCTCCGAAGTGGCGGTTGACGTTCAACCGGTGACGGTGATCATAAATAGGTGAGGTTGTCTTCCGGCAAGACTGAGGAGATTTGAAGCGAGCAGCATGACTTCTTCGGACCAGAATGAGAAAAGATATGACCCAAAAGACGCAACGCTCAAGTTTGTCGAGCGGCCGGATGATCTGGATCCATATCGTAAGAACGGACTCACACATACATTCCATGACATTACAAAATCGGCTATGTGTTATTAATTGAGGCTGAGTGAGTGTTGTTTTGTTGTTTTCCTAAACACCTGAAGAAGAAGACCAGAGAGCAGAGATGTCCTGTGGCCATGCTGTCACCGCGGAGTCCCTGACTGGATGGTGTCGCAGTCTGCTGGAACAGGTACTTTCCGCTGGGCTCTCTGCTGTGTTTTCTGACCCACTTATCAAAATACCTTTTATACTGTTGTGTATTTCAAACCATCAGCAACATGCAGATTTTTCATGTTAGAGCTTTTCATAAAGACATGTGTCATGTACCAGTTATGATTTATTATGATTAAAAACAACTATATTTTTTTTGAGTCAAAAGAGATCATTGAGCTGAATAGTCAGCAAACTATTTACTACTGGGTGTGTATCCACTAGATGTTTGTTATATAGCCTTTCTGTTTCGAATCGTTGCTTTCCAATGAGGCAAACAAATTTTAGTCATGCAGTGCAATTAAGGAAAATGTATGGAAGGACATCCCATGCCAGGCCTAACACATTTGACAAAATGCACTCTATTCAACCTGAATCAGTTGTATTAATTTCCAGGGCCAGTTCCGGTTCCAGTGTTCTGCGTATAAGGATGGCACAAAAACCAGGTGTAACGCAGTGTGGCCCTACGCAGAGGTGCGCCGGGTGGCTGCGCTTACACCGCAGGAGATGCAACACTTTGAAGAGAAGATGGCCACGCTGGCGGCAGAGAGATACTGTGGATTTAAAGCAGTGAGTGACCTCAGCTGTATCTCACTGGACATTTTCATGGCTGCAATGTGCTGTGCCTGTTGATTATGCAATTCTGACTAAAAAGCCAATCTGAAAGAGACTGTATGTCCGTTCACAATCTGACCTCGTCCGAGCAACCACTTGAAACGTGTTTACTAGTCAGTCTTTGTTGCTCTCTTTGATGTTTTTTTCTGTTCTTCCAACTGTGTTGTGTGCAATATCACCCCCCGCTCTCCTTTGCACAATGAACTTGTGTTTTTGCACCATTCTTACCATCTATCATCCTGCATCGACTACTGCAATAGCTTCCTCTTAGGCACTTCCTCTAAACTTCTCAACAAACTCTAACTCATCCAAAACTCTGCAGCATGCCTCCTCACTCACACTCGTTGTCCAAAATCTACACTGGCTCCCTGCCCCACAACGCAATGACTTCAAAATCCTCCTACTCACCCATAAAGCCCTACATAACCAGGCCCCTCCCTACCTCACTGACCTCCTTCTCCCCTACGCCCCTTCCCGCTGCCTCCGTTCCACCAACACCAACTTCCTCACCGTTCCCAAGACCAAGCACAAAACCTGGGGCGACCGTGCCTTTTCTGTTGCTGCCCCCACCCTCTGGAACTCACTTCCATCTAGCATCCTTGATTGCTCTGACTTGCCATCTTTTAAATCCCCACTCAAAACACATCTCTTCTGCACTGCTTCTAATGTGTAATTACATTTTTTTGTTTGTTTTTTGTTTTTTAATATTACATTTGGATTTTTATACTTATTTGTTTGGTATGTTTGAAAGTTTCTAAACTGAATTTTATTCTATCGTGTTTGAACTTTTTTATATTTATCTGTTCTTCTATGTAAAGTGTCTTTGAGGACTCTCACTCTTAAGCGCTCTACAAATAAAATGTATTATTATTATTATTATTATTTGTAATGTTCACAGCCACACAGGCAAAAAACATTTATTATTACTTGTTTTATATTGGTAGATTTTATTTATACTTTTGTTCTTTCTTGCTGTCGTGGGGCTACCAATAAATGATTTTCGCAGTTGATGTTGGTGACAATGCGACACGGTGGCGCAGTGGTTAGCGCTGCCGCCTCACAGCAAGAAGTTCGTGGGTTCGATTCCGGGGCCCGGACCTGTGACCTTTCTGTGTGGAGTTTGCATGTTCTCCCCGTGTCTGCGTGGGTTCTCTCCGGGTTCTCCGGCTTCCTCCCACACTCCAAAAACATGCATGTGAGGTCAATTGAATATTCTAAATTGTCCATAGGTGTGCATGTGAGTGTGAATGGTTGTCTGTCTCTATGTGGCCCTGCGATGAACTGGCGACTTGTCCAGGGTGTACCCTGCCTTCGCCCTAAGACAGCTGGGATAGGCTCCAGCAGACCCCCGTGACCCTGAACAGGAATAAGCGGGTATAGAAGATGAATGAATGAATGAATGTTGGTGACAATGTTCACAGTGACAATAAAGTAATTGAATTTGAATTTAATTGAATTCTAACAGGTCATTGACACTAATCTCCGTCTTGCCAACAGTGTCCCGGGTGCAAGACTAATGTGGAGAGAAAGGATCTGACCAACCTAAATGTGCACTGCCCCATCTGCACAATTGAAAAGGAGAAAACGTACCAATTCTGCTGGCAGTGTCTGGAGCCGTGGAAAGGCCGAGCCCCACGCTCCGACCGCTGCGACAACGCTGGCTGCACCAACCGTGACCTGGAGCTTCTCAAGAACTGCAAGCTCGTCGCACTTCCTCAGGTTCGAGGGGTCACTGCGTGTCCCTCTATCCGAGCCTGTCCCACCTGTGGAATGAAAGTGGAACACAACAAGAGAGGCTGCAAGAACATCACCTGTCCTCGCTGTAACAAGGAGTTTTGCTTCGTGTGTCTGAAGCTCACTCCAGAGTGCTTGAAGACAAGCACCCACTTCATTTTGTGCAGCATGGCCCCACGACAAACCTCCATACCTGTGTGGCACTGAAAGATAATTACCAGTAAAGATAATTCGGGACTGAGTCAGAGCGAAGGCCTGCTCTGATCAGAGCAGGTCATCGCAAAGCCTGCAGTCACTGATGAAAAGAAAATAATCCAATCCTGACTGTAATGTTCATTAACCAAATGCACAAAAATATATGTAAATATCAAATAAAGCTAAAATAATTTCAGGTTTCTTGATTTGTTCAATTTTATCTGGAACTACATGTAATTATGTCAACCTGTCACCTTTTTTGAATTTATGACACAAAGAATGAATACATTTAAGCAAAGGGAAAGGCTTACGACCAGTACCAGGATTGGTGTATCTAATACAGTGGCTGGTGAGTGTACAAGCCTTTAAGAAGCTCTGTGTAATAACATTTCCTGATCCAGCAACTCAAAAATAACCATATGCAGCTTCTTCCTCCTTTCAGGGTTGCAGAAAACAAATATGTTGTGAGCTTCAGGGGATTTCATGTTCAGAAACAGGTACATTAGTTGTATATCTATTCTTTATAAAACAAAACATCTTCTTTCGTGATTTCAGTGACTTCACCTTGAGGAATTGATTTGTGATTTATGGTCGCATTTTTTCTGGGCCCCTTTTCATAAGCTGTAGATAGCTTCTGGGGAGTCCCATTTTTACAAATGTGCTTTCATCACATGCTATTTGTATTTTAATTAATTTCTAAAATAAAATAAACTGCAACTGCAACCTTCATGTTATGGTCCTCAGTGTTTCTTCACCCAATGTGACCTCTCATATGGATGGTTAGACCTCCTCTGTATGTGGCAGCTAATTTTATTCATAGTGTTTGCGGTGTTTCTTAGGATTTTTTTTTTTTTTTTATCATGAAGTTATTATTCGTCACATGGGCGTCACTTGCAGCAGTCATAATATCAGCTGTTCTTCACCTGGCGTACTTTTCGAATGAACTGAGAGGTTGAAGGGGGGGACGTCCTACTTTGCTGCTGACCGTTTTTGCTTTGCCTTGCTTCATTTTGCTTCCACTACATGTGATACTCAAACAAGATGCATGGAAATGTTCAAGATGCTGAAATCGCCCCATTGTTTGTGTTTGAGCTGCAATGAATCTACAAAAGCAATTTGTTTTCGGAGCCCTGACTCACCTCCCCTTATGACAACTTCCTTGTCGCCTGCCTTTCGCAAAGTTTCTTTCAGCGACGACTTGTACTTTCTTTTTACGCTCGAAAGTTGCGTTCAGGTGGCTGACAGAGTGTCGTCCTTTCGGAAGCTGTCACGACCAACAAGGAAATTTTTCGACTTTCAAAGTGTTTGTCTCCCATATTCTGATATCGGTTGATTTTCCTCTGGACTAAATGGTCATGCTGTGCAGATACATATTACTATACGTCCTCATTCATAGTAAGGCTAGTAAGTGTAGTTTATTGCGAAACCAGGAATGAAAATTACACGATTACACAGGTTAGACTGGAATGAATGTGATGCTGTGTAAGTTTTAGAACAGCCGAATGGAAATCAGCTACTGACACACAATCACTTATTTGCACGACAACGCATAAATTAATGAATGAATGAATGAATCAGAAAAAAGTAATTTCTGTTCGTTTTACAGGACGCCACCAACAACGACAAAATGATGATTTCCTTTTATGGCGCACAGGCCCTTAAAAACTAATACTGATAGGTAGGAACGGTGTGGCCTATGATTCGAACGGATAAATTGTACTGTTAAAAGTAGATAATTTCAAATGCAGCTATTTTTAGAAACTGAGTTTACTGTTTATAAAGAGTTGCGTGTGACTCTAAAGCAGAAGAAGTATGATTTGATGGATGAATGAGTCAGGGACAACAAGGATTAAACAAGGATCTTCATTTTTAAACAAGGAGGCTTTCTTTATATATATATATATACAGACACATTGTACAATTATTGCAGAAACAGGAGTTGGTCGGGGATAGCAGCATCAGCAGCAGCAGGGTGAGCGTGTCAGGCAATCAGTCCTCCGGAAACTTTCACCACCAAGAGGATGGTGGACATATGCTGGATTCCATAGAAGGAGAGCGTCTTCTGGTCCTCCTCCAGGTGCTGGTCTCCGAACACCAACCTCAGCCCATCGTCTCCTGTGAGCACAGACGTCGATAGGAAGCTGCGTGATCAAACTATCAACAGCGTTCAAAAGGCATCGAAACGTTTTGTTTTGTTTTGTTTTTTTAAATCTCTATTGTCCGAACTCGATTCCACAACAACCGAAACACCGAAACCTAGACCACTTTGCGTTACTTTCACTTTCATTTCAACGTCACATTTATTTTGAATCGAATGTTTAACTTGAGAACTGAGAGAAACGCAGATTAAATAAACGAAGGTGAAATAGTTATTCTACCTGCATTCTGAGGGAGCCGTTCCACTATTTTTTCTTTAAGCTGCAGGACCGTCATGCTGTCCATCTGCTCCTGTGTGTTGCTCACGTCGATCATCACGATTTCTGACCTGAAACCAATCACTTTCACTTGGAAGATTTTCCCCATTTTCGTGCTGTAGTTGTTGCTTCTGTTTGTTTCTGCGCTCTAAGTCGTTGCGTCTCTTTCAGAGAGGGACACTTAATGGGACAGGGTGCGGTAGCTATATACTTTTAGTCTGAGGGCGGGGTCAAGATTACTTTCACATTCCCTCATAGAGAAAATAATGTTACATTAATATAACATATTGCGATATATTTCCTTAAAGGTCTTGCCAAATTTTGATTTGACAACTTCAAATGCACCTTGCAAATAACGAATCAGTTAATTACAAGGCACGAACTCAATGTGTTACCTGCAGGGTCTCCATGAGAGAGTCCAAAGCAGGAGGAAACATTCAATATTAGCCCTTAACAACCACTTTGTGAGAATATTTCCTGATCCAGCAACTCAAAGTTCTGCACGGTGAATCCCCCCAGCCACCATTTTTGATCTCAGTGACAAATATAATATAATATAATATAATATAATATAATATAATATAATATAATATAATATAATATAATATAATATAATATAATATAATATAATATTATATAATATAATGTAATATAATATAATATAATATAATATCCACATTGTATACCGACTTTATCCTGCACTCAGGAAAACAAATATGTTGGGGGAGGTTCCGGGGATTTCATGTAGCTATATGACTTCTCAGAAGTGCGAGTCATAAATGAAACTGAAAGACGGATGAACAAAACTGTTGTTCAACCGGTGACGGTGATCAAAACAAGCTGAGGTTGTCTACCGACAAGACTGAGGAGATTTGAGGCGAGCAGCATGACTTCTTCGGACCAGAATGAGAAAAGATATGACCCCAAAGACACAACGCTCAAGTTTGTCAAGCGGCCGGATGATCTGGATCCATATCGTAAGCACGGACTCACACATATATTGCATGACATCACAAACTCGGCTACTGAGGCTGAGTGAGTGTTGTTTTGTTGTTTTCCAAAGCACCGGAAGAAGGAGACCAGTGCCTGAGAGCAGAAATGTCCTGTGGCCATGCTGTCACCCCGGAGTCTCTGACTGCATGGTGTCGCAGTCTGCTGGATCAGGTACTTTCCGCTGGGCTCTCGGCTGTGTCCTCTGACCCACTTATCAAACTATCTTTTATACTGTCATGCGTTTCAAACCATTAGCAACATGCAGAATTTCACGTTAGAGCGTCTCCGACAGACATGCGTCATGTACCAGTTATGAGTTATTATGATTAAAAACAACTATAAACGGTATTTTTTGAGTAAAAGAGATCATTGAGCTGAATAGTGAGCAAGCTATTTACTACTGGGTGTGTATCCAACAGATGTTTCTCATATCACACTTTCGATTTCCAATCGTCTCTTTCCAATAAGGCAAAAAATGTTGATTTTAGCCAGTGTAATTAATTTAAATGTATCCAGCCTAACACATTTGACAAGTGGCACTCTATACATATCAAATCAAATTCACTTTATTTATCCATTAGGAACTTCATTTGCAGATGGAGCACAAAAACAGACATGATAAAAAGACAATCTCACAAGACAGTCAAACATGCAATTAGACATAATGCATAAAGTCAATACAACCTAAATCTGTTGTATTAATTTCCAGGGCCAGTGCCGGTTCCAGTGTCCTGCCTTGAAGGATGGCACAGTAACCAAGTGTAACGCAATATGGCCCTACGCAGAGGTGCGCCGGCTGGCAGTGCTCACACCGCAGGAGATGCAACACTTTGAAGAGAAGATGGCCCCGCTGGCTGCAGCAAGATACTGTGAATTTAAAGCAGTGAGTGACCTCGGCTGTATGTCACTGGGCATTTTCACTGTTGCGATGTGCTGTACCTGTTGATTATGCAACTCTGACTAAAAACCCAATCTAAAAGAGACTGTACGTCCGTTCACAAACACATGCAATCGACTTGCATGTGTTTGAACTCAGCTCAGATGTACCTGGCCTTTCTCCTCACCACTGCTCTCCTTTGCACTATGAACTTGCATTTTTGCACCATCTTAATTTTTACAGCAACAGAGACACAACAATATTTACTATTACTTGTTTTATTTCATATGATATTGTTTTTATTGCTTTTGTTCTTGGTGGGGCTGCCAACAACTGATTTTCGCAGTTGATGTTGGTGACAATGTTGACAGTGACAATAAAGTATTGAATTCAAACAAGTCATTCACCTTGATCTCCGTCTTGCCAACAGTGTCCCGGGTGCAAGACTAATGTGGAGAGAAAGGATCTGACCAACCTAAATGTGCACTGCCCCATCTGCACAATTGACAAGATGAAAACGTACCAATTCTGCTGGCAGTGTCTGGAGCCGTGGAAAGGCCGAGCCCCACGCTCCGACCGCTGCGACAACACTGGCTGCACCAACCGTGACCTGGAGCTTCTCAAGAACTGCAAGCTCGTCGCACTTCCTCAGGTTCTTGGGGTCACTGCGTGTCCCTCTATCCGAGCCTGTCCCACCTGTGGAATGAAAGTGGAGCACGACAAGACAGGCTGCAAGAACATCATCTGTCCTCGCTGTAACAAGGAGTTTTGCTTTGTGTGCCTGAAGCTCACTCCAGAGTGCTTGAAGACAAGCACTCACTTCAAATTGTGCAGCATGGCCCCACGACAAACCTCCGTACCTGTGTGGCGCCGACACTGAAAAATAATTACCCATAATGATAATTACAAGTAAATTGTTAGTTGTCATGAGTCGGATACCGTTTAATTTTTAGACTTTTGCATGCAGTCCTAATGATGCTAATGCCTGTTCCGAATTCAGAGTTGTTGAAAAGAATAATCCAATCCTGATTGTATTGTTCAATAATAAACACAATCTTGCTAATGATTGTAAAAATTGAGGGACAAAAATATATGTAAATATCAAATAAAGCTAAAAATCACTTCAGGTTTCTTGATTTATACAATTTTATCTGGAACTACATATAGTTACATCAACCTGTCACCTCTTTTAAATTTATAGCACAAAGACTTAATACTTAAAGCAAAGCGAAAGTCTTACGACCAGGACCAGTATGGTGTATCTAATACAGTGGCTGGTGAGTGTATAAACCCTTAACAAGCACTGTGTAATAACATTTCCTGATCCAGCAACTCAAAGCTCAAAGTACTGCACAGTGAATCTCCACCCCCCCCACCCCACACACACACACACATTTGTTGGTTTTTGTGACACACACACATACAATTATATATCTTCAAAAGAACCATTGTTATTGACAAACAGGGTTAAACACAGGGTTGTAGAAAACAAATATGTTGCAAGGTTCAGTGGATTTCATGTTAAGAAACAGGCACATTAGTTTTATATCTATTTATTCTTTATATATAAAACATCATTTGGATTGTGTTTTTACAAGGACCTTTTGCTATTCTCAATTTAATATGTAATACATGTTCTAATTTTCATTCATTTTAAGAATTCAAACAGGTTAGTTCCGACAGGGTAAACGTCAAGCCTAATTAGCTCCCCCTGCCAGCGGCAGCCCTAATCAGCTGTAAACTCCTATGACTTCTTCATTGGGTAACCACTTTTTGACATTTCTTCCTTCGCCAGCTGTAGAACAAACCACCTCTTCCCCAGCTCTTCCATTGCGATAAATATATCCTCTAACATGTTTTTTCTCTGTAGCTCCGGTTCTGCAGGGGTTTGTTGTTGCTGCTGCTGGGCTCCCTGCATCGCAAGCGCCTGGAAAGAGTAGGGGGACACTGAACAGAACCATACAGACAAATGTAACTTGTGCATCATGCAATAAAAATGTTAACTTTGACAAAGTGACCCTGTCTGAAATAAATAAAACACGTAACCATGCTAATGCAAGAAAAACAAAAACAAATATAAAAAAAAGACCTCTCTATAATAACATAAGTAGATAAATAAATAATAGTAAATCAAACTCTTCAGATTTGGAGGTGAGTCAGCGTGTCAAATGAGTGTGTGTCATGTTTGGTTATCATTTCTTCTCCTTTCATGATTTCAGTGACTTCATCTTTATGTTATGGTGCTCACTGTTTCTTGACCCAATCTGAGCTCCCGTATGGATGGCCAGACTTCCTTTTCTTAGTCACAGCACGTGTGGAACGTCTCTTGTCTTTTTGCTGTGTTCTGCTTTGTTCTGCAGCTGTGGGGCTCCCTCTCCTGTACGGCTGTCCAATAGGGGGCACTGCTGAGCTTCTATGCAGCTCACATCTCCCTGCTACGCCACCTCTTCGCCACTCACGTGGTGGTGGTATATGTGCTTTTCTTCCATCTGCTGTACTTTTGTGTTGCCGTGGACACGCAGCCTCCTGATTCACACTTTCAGGGAGTTTCCCAGCACCTTCCCAAACGCGACAGTTTTCCTCTCTGTTGAGGCTTTCACGCTTCACTTCAGCAACAACAGCTTTCTGCGGCCATCCCTGGTTACGACTGGCTCGGGCATCTTCACAGGGGCTCTTCCAAAAGCCGACTCTCCCAGTGTGCTTGTTCACTTGTTGGGAAGCAGAGGAAGTCACTTCTTATGGGAGAAACCACAGAGTTGCATACAATTTAACGTTTAATATGTAAATAAGTAAATATCTTGCTTTTTATCTAGCTTTTTTTCTGTACATACTTACAAATATTTTATTTTTGTCTATATCTTCAACTATATAATTCTTGACCTTTTGCACTGTAGCCAATTCTTTTTTATTTTTTGTTGTTTCTGTAATTATGCAAATTTCCCCATTGTGGGATCAATAAAGGTCTTCTTCTTCTTCTTCTTCTTCTTAATTTTAACATACTGCTAAGATGGATTTCTCCACAACATCGACACGTGTTGCCTGAACATAGAAAACATACAGAAAATATTTGAGGTGAGTGGTAAAATTAAAAGTCTAACGTTACATATGGACATCTTTAATGTTTTTCATGGACTTGAATGAAATTGGCTCATGGACTAAATAAAAGGAAAAAAAAGAGCACATTTAGCCCATTGTTTAAGGTCCCTGCCAAAACTGATCTTTTCTTGTACTATCCACCCAACAAGGTAGACATGAGAGGGTTTCTGATCATGGAACCAGCATGTTTAAGGGAGTTGCCACAAGCCGGAAGGGTTTCAACACCGTTTGTGACATCACGAAGGGCATTTTTTGTGATATTTTCACATACAACTTCTGTAAAGAAGACCAAGCAATTTTAGACTCATTATTTGGGATCTTTGGACAGTATTAAGACGCCCAGAGAACTGACAGTCGGACTTCTTTTGTATTTTTGTGCCCTTCTTGGTCAAATGAGTCATTATGGACAGCTTAATGTTGCAAAAGTTTCCTGAGGCGCCCTCACAGATAGACAGAAGGAAACAAGTCAGAACAGATATAACTCACTGCACATTCCTTACCTTTCCTGTACATGAGAAGGTAAGAAGTGCTGCAACTCAGAGATGTGACTCCGTCTTTAAAGAGCTGTGATCTCATCTGCAACATGTCATGTGAAATGACATTTACTAAAGAGGTTGTTCAATTAGGAATCATGGCAACTAAATCAAAAGAATTCTCCTTACCTTCCAAACAGTGTTGTCACTGAATTGGTACCAAACCTGATTTTCATAAGATTTTATTTTAGCGTCATAATGGCCGCCTTTTAGAGTACCATAGTGGTTGACAGTAGCATACAGGTCATAATGACAACCCTGAGGGGAGAAGAGAAGAAAACTCCAATCATTTTAGAGAATCTAACAACACATTTGAATGAGATTTAAAACCTACTTTTACGTGTAGGGTCTGGGGCACGTCAACTTTAGAGTGAAGCTTGATGTAAGACCTGCATTTGCTGTCAAAGCTGAACCTCTTCAGCAGCAGAGTCAAAATCTTTGGAGTCTGTGTCATCTCACATTGCTAGAACATCAAATCAGAACAGACCCGTGAAGGCACATCACAACCTGTTCTTCTGTTACTGTTCTGTTCATGTAATTGAATGCAAATGCATAGAAGAGCAAATTTGATTCTAGAGTTGCATAACAAAGATTGGCAATGATAAGACAAAAATAACAAATATGGCAAAGCACATTTAATAATCAGCCGCTAGTAACTACATCTATATGCAAAATACTACCTAGATCTTGCAGCACAGATTTATTCATGATACTGCTGAAATTTGAAATGGTGATACTTCCTATCAGCGCTGGTCACACCTTCTGCATTTGTGCGTGAAGAAATCATCTTGTGTGAATGGAAGGGAATGGAAAAATGGAAACTCACACACACTGCGTCTTGCTTTTCATTGCAACGGTTGCAGAACATCTGGTTATCCCCACACACTTTCTCTCCCTCAAAGAAAGCTTTCAGTCCATTTTCCTGCCAGGACAGGAGAAAACAGTGAGTTTAACTCTCACTTTAAAAACACAAAGAGTGTTTCTATTCATGTGCAATGGACTCAAACTACCACACTGGAGCCGGGGCCACTGCTGTCCTCCACCTCAAGCGGCAAGCTCCAGAAGAAACAACGGAAATCCGTCTTCTTCCTGCAGCTCACACATTTGGTCGTGTAGTTCAGTTCTCCTCGGAACATCTTGGAGCACAGATTGAAAATAGAGGGACGTTAGTGGACAGCATGGTGCTGACACCAAGTCCCTTAACCAGGGGTGGGCAAACTCTTTGACTTGTGGGCCACAGTGTGTTCTAAAATTTGACAGTGGGGTCGGAGCAGGAGCAGATGGATCGATTGTTTGGGTGACCCACCTCATTATCTGTCTTTGAAGCCTCACGGTATTTAGCTCTTTATTGAAATTATCAAAGTATTCAGCCACTAAAAGAATGATGATGAATAAAAACAAGTACCTTGGCTGCATCCAGACTCGTCAGGCGCAGGATCTTCTCAAAATACTCTGCAGCGTCACGCTGCTCGTACACTGAGGGGAGACAAATGCTGCAACATTGTGTGCGGGATTTTAACAAAGTGGTAAATGAGAGCCTTTTAATCCAAACTGACCATTTGTGATGCTAAGGCTTTCTATGATGTTGTGCGTTTTGGCCTCACTTTTGCGCAAATCAGCAAACAGCTGACAGAGATGTTGGTCCAAGAGTGAAGCCTCTTTTTTGCAGCACCTGGAGCACAAACATTAGACAAAAATGTACAAAAAAATATGTTAAATCCAACTATACATATGCAATAAAGACTTAAATGTAGTTGCCATCTCATATTTTAATATACCAACAATATTTGAGTTGAAGTTACAAACCGTTCCACAGCTTCGCAGAAGTCTTTAGTCATAAAAAGCACCTGAAGCACGCTGTTCAAATAGCATGTCAGACCCGGACTGCTCAGGCCATAGTAATCTGCAGATTTCATGAATAATGCTTCATCAATCCTTGAAGAAAATCAGAAATGGATGCTAGAAAGCTTTAATAATGTACAGCCTGACCTGAGACTGTGAGGTCATCAAGTTTCCTCCTGAACTTTTCTAGGATGTCCATTCTTGTGGTTCTCTACATGACTTGTTGTTTTCAAGGCCAGGTGTTCGGGTTCACCCTATCAAAACACAATAGGTAAAGGTAACACCATGAAACACACACAAGAGAAACTTGTATGACTAACTGGCTTAACGTCAAAACGTAACTTAATTTAAAACTTAATGAAAAACTAGCGAACTCACTGGCGAAATTATTATTTAGCATAAGGATGGAAAAACAATGTTGGAAGACAATCTGTCTATTATCTATTATGAAAGGTCATTAGCTTGTCTTTCATGACAGAAAGTCTGATCTGATCTCAAAACGGGAAATCGCGGCCGCAGATCGGGGTGCTTTCGACTGAGACATGGCATCAAAACAAAAACAGTGAACGCAGCTGGTGCGTTTGGGTGTAATGAAAATTGCAGGCAGACAGCCAATTCGCGCTTTACTAGCAAAGAATTTAATCAAGGAAACGTTATTCGACGATAGACACGATGACGCAGGCGCAACATTTACCTTTTGCGTCGCCACATTCACATATCCGTAGCTGCCACGGATCGCTTTTACTTTCGATACAAGAGAAAAACCGAAGAACGAGGAAGAACTCAAAGCAAAGACCGTAATAGACACGCTGACTGAGCTGAGATAACACCTTCCTGTTGTAACTTCACCGCAGTCTTGGGGTGCAGTGACGACACGCTAAAACAGCGGCGTCGATTCAACAACTGTCGCTCTCTTTTGTCTTTTATTTGGTTGCTCAGTGCGCAGTTTCGCCGCTAGGGGATACTGCTCACTGCGTCGCACCCCTCCGTCCAACGCACCTGTTGCAAGGTGTAACTGCTCACCTGTGGTGGGAAGGAAAGAAGTACAAATACATTCTGACTGTACCAAAGTAGATTTTTCAGGTATCTCCACTTTAGTTGAGTTGGCCACTGCCTTTAATGACGACTCTTTACTTTGACTCCCTACATTTGTTCACAAATCTTTCTAATCCTTATATTGGAAAACATGTTTGTTACTTCTGTGTTTAAAAGTCTTTAAAAGATACACATATTGTTCAAAGTGATTCACTTATTATTAATTATAGTTCTTATTGCTTGAAGTGGAGCTATTTGAAAAATACTGTTGTTAAATAAAAAATGATGACAGTTGGCTCTCATCCATTGAGGTGTGCCACACTGAATTCTTTCAACAGCAGTTTCAAAGACATGCAACTAAACTGGATAAACAACAAGATGGATCAGGTCATTGATGAACAGAGAGAAAGAATGTTTTCTTTTTGGGTATCGATCCATTTGACAGAAAGTTGAATATTGTCGCTAAGTTGCATCTTCTTGTGAAATAATGTCCACATCCTTTTTCTATAATTAATGTGACGGCAAAGCCTGTTGCAAAACTAAGACGAAACTGAAGGTGTTTTGATCAGCTGATCACGTCACGACCTGAAAGTAGTTTGTCTACATTCTAAAAAACAAGTACGAGGATATGAACAAATAAATAAATAAAAATAAGAAACCCTCTAAGCCTTTGAAAATATACAAATGTTTCTAAGATGTTTTATGTTAAAATTACTAAAAACAAGAAACAAAAAACAAAACAAATTGCAAATTGACAAATTATGCAAATGAAAAAGATCACAAACTTTCATTTGCCTCTCTGTCTTTTGATTGGTCAAACAGGTGCGTGACGTGTTTTAGTATGAGACAACTATGGGAAGCAACACTCTTCTTACTTGTTGGGCACCTCTCAGTAAGTAAAAGCAGCTTTCATTCTCTAAAACTCGATAACGTCAGTGTGTAGAGCTGAAGGATGGTAGTCAAAGCTGTAGCAAACTGTTGCACCCGTTTATCTAGGTTGCATATTTTTTTGTAATGAGATACACGTTGTGTGTGATTTAAGTACTGGATCTCAATGTTTAGTGTCAGGATAGGCTATATGTGCAAAGGAAATGTCTTTATTTTAATGTAAAAACAAAACAAAACAAAACAAAAACAAAAACATAAACGAACCACATTATGTTTTGTTTTTGTTTTTTCCTGCAGTGGAAAACTCAGAAGAAATCGGGACCAACTCTGCAAATCAACCACAGGAGAAGATGGCAGAAAATAGTAAAGTGCTTGTTTTTTGGGGCACATACAAAAAAAAATAATAATAATGATAATAAAAAAAAAGTATTTGTCAAATTGACAATGGTTTAATAACACAGGACTCACAAGCAGATATAACATATTTATAAGAATGAAAAGTTGTTTTTTGTAACTTAATGTTTTAGATATTGTGTTCATTTTGTGTCCAGAGAGAAGTTCAAAATAAAATGAGAGCCGCTGTGTTAAAAAACAACCACAAGAGCATCGGAGGAATCCTTACACAACTCAGGACAAAGATGAAACTGGTATGATATGACAAAAAAACAATTGACTGCAGCACAGTGTGTGTTCGTATTTTACACTCATCACATAATACTGCTCAAAAGTGAGCATTTTGGATTAATTTACTTGAAAACATCCAGTTAATGGCTGACTGTGTTCATCAGGCTGGTAGATGACAGATGGCCTTAAAGTGGATAGGAATGGTGTCAGCAGACTCATATGACAGCAAGAAAATAGATTGTGTAATGCTGCACATTAGGTTGATAAACATTGGACCATTGGATGGATCATTTATTTTGGAGTTAAAAATATATTTATAAGTGAATGACATGTCAGACGCAGAATGGTAATACAAAGGAGATTTTGGCCAAGACGTCAGTCCAAAAAGAGCAGAATTGAAAGGAAACTGTTACCCTAAATGCAAAAATGTTACCATCATTTTTTTTTCTCCAGTGGAAAACTCAAAAGATAAAAAGGACCAGCTCTGTAAAGGAGCCACAGGAAAAGCGAGAGAAGATGACAGGAAATGGTCAGAATATAACTGATGGCTTTGGAGAGGGAAACTCCAAAGAAGATGGGACCAGCTGTGTGAAACAGCCACAGAAGATTTCAATGGATCTTTCCACAACGCAGGAGAAAGACCACACTGGTGTAGTATGACAATACAATAAATGAATGCTATTGACGCAAAATACTGCATAAAATGTACTGATCTTAAAGCAGATGGGTTTGGTGGCAGCAGACTAACATGGTTATAATAAAAAAAAAAGCCAATGCTGGCTGTTGTTAGATTAGGCTGAAAAACACTGGGCCAATGATAAGTCTTTGAAAAATGTGTCATTAGTTCAAAAAACTAAATTTGGTCAAGCAGTAGGTTTAAGCCAACAACTAAAATGTCATTGTCAACCTAAAATGAAACATGCATTGATTATTTCCTTTTCTTTTTTTCAGAGAAAAAATCAAAAGAAAAGAGAACAGGCTTTGCAGATCAATGGGAGAACTTAAAACGGACATTTAAGACTCACACATCAAAAATAACTTTATCAAAGAAGACAGAAGTTGGTGCAGTACAGGGTAAAATGATCTCAAAATACACATAGATACATAGATTCTCTTCTGAAACCCGTTCAGCCGAAAATATATATTTTGACAAGTTAAAAAAAAAAAAAAAAAGGGTTGTGAATTAATACATTTTGAAAGCAAATTTCTAATGGAAATTACACATTTAGTAATGCATTTCCTATTAGACAGATCAAACCTCATCCAAATTCAATCTCTGGACACTTTTTCTCACCCTGCTGTAGTTCATTATGGCCTGGACAATCAGGGAGCCACATGTTACCTCAACAGCATCCTGCAGGTTCTCTACATGACAACAGAGATTCACGACAGGTTTGAAACAACATCGCTGTTCTGTTGCAGAAAATCTGCAAGTTTACACACATATATATATAAATATATATATATATATATATATATATATATATATATATATATATATATATATATATATACGCTGTATATATACACACACATTTGCACTGTGTAAAGAAAACATTAACAACCACTCTCTCTGAAGGTTGGACGAATCACAAAACACAGACAGAGAGCTGAAGAAAATCTTTGAAACTCTGGAAAAGGAAAAGGCCCAAACGGAAAATCTCACGCAATGTTTGCAAATTGAAAATGGTAGGTAGCTTTGATTCGGGGGAAAAAAAAATTAACATTCACCAGAAGAACGGATAAAATTTTACACGGGTTGTAACAAAGATAGTTTTAATAAAAAAATATGATTCACTTTGATGCAACTGAGGAAATTCTGTACTTTTGTTTCCATGGGGTAATTACTGTCAGTGGAACCATGTGCAGAACTCAGAGGATCTCAAGCTGTGTAATGCTTCATCAGTGACAAAAACATGTCAGTGTAAGAACATATTCAACAACATTAATAGTGCAGCAGTTAAACAACAGCGACGTGAATATAATGACCAAGCTATCGATCATCTGAGGTCTATATGGTTCTCGACAATCGTCCCACAAAGACAAAAGTTTTCTGTTATATTAAGATGGCAAAAAATAAAGTCTTTGTCACAAGAAAATGGTCTTTGTTAAATTGAGATATAGTAGATTACATTTTTTTCACCGTAAAACAATCTCTGTCATCCAGAGGTAAAACAGAACAATCAGTTATCACAAAAAAGCTCCAGTTAAAATAAATAAATACATGGCCATTCTCAGATTTACTCCAAAATAATGTCACTCTGCAGTTTATGAACAACGTGATGCTGCCGAATGCCTGGAAATGATTTTAAACACGGTCAGCCCTCAGGCCTCTGAAGTGAGTACCAACAATGTTATGGATCAACTTTCATGAAATCAAGGTTAGATTTCATGGGTTGACTTGTGTGTGTGCATCTCAAGGTTTTTCAAGGGCAGCTGATGTACACAACTACCTGCAAGAGCAGCAACCACATCATCAATGAAGAGACAAACCCATTCTGGACTCTTCCACTGTCACTGACAGACGACCACAATCCAGTATACAGTGTGGTAGGCCGTCAACATTCTCCTAAATAAAGAGTCTCATTTTATGCCAACTTCCGATGTCAATATTTGACGGATGAGCAACTTTTCACAATTACCTAACGAAAAATCTCTTGATTTCTAGCTGTCTGTTTAAAACCTCCTGTAAAAAAAATCGATGCTTAGTTGGGCCCTCCAAATGTTTGTAATCAAAAGAAGGCAGCCACCAAGCTAGTCTCATTGACTGAAAGCAACACGTGGCTGGCACTATCACTACACCTTCCAGACCTGAAGGTGTGTTAGCCTTGTTTGTTTCCAGTTTGCAGACAAAAATGTTATGTTTTCAAAGGAGTACAACTTTTCCAGCTTTTTCGAGACCAAGGAGTTTGGTGGAGAAGACCTGGTTTACTGTGAAGCATGTCAAAAGGAAGGAGTGGCGAGCAGCGTGAGTCTTCTACTGCTTGTGTGAACACATCTTAAACTGATTAATCATCTGTGTCCCTGGTCTGACAGAAGTCCCTCTGTTACCTAGGCGTGTAAGATGGTGCACTCTCCGCAGATTTTGACTCTTCTTCTCAAGAGATTTACTTTTGACGACAGAACCAAGTCTTATTTCAAATCAAACCGCTGTGTGGACGTGCCGCTCGTCTTATCAACAGAGGTGGGTGACAGAGACTTGTGAGCCCCGTGTCTGTGCTCTGCAGTTTAACCGACTCTGTCCTTCACACAGAACAAGCAGTACGAACTGTATGGGATGGTGAATCACTTGGGCCAACTAGGAGGTGGACATTACACTGCTACTCTTCAAACAAAAAATAGCAAAGTCTGGTTTGAGTTTAGTGATGCTCTCATTCAGCAGGTGATAAATAAGACACTTTTCGGTCTCTATGAAACATTTGTAAAAACTGTTCAAAGATGTTAAACACTATTTTTCCATCCACTAGAATACTTTCCAGCAGACTTGGTGGCAGCCGACTGCAGGACGGACTTACAGGTTTGTTTGACTGACTTGTTTTCATCTTGTCTGAAATATTGTAATAATCTTTACCCTCGGCTGATGCAACTTTTAACAAAGACCATTGTTTAACAGCTCCAGCAGTGCATATCTGCTTATGTATCGAGGTAAGAGCATTTCAAGTAAGGTCTTCTCTACTGCAGTGAAGTTGGGGAAATGTAACAATCAAGCTTAAACACAAAACCTTAAGGACCAAGCCGTGACGAGGATGCATGGAGTCTCCAGCCATCAACAAGCAACAAGCGAGCCATATATAGAACTACAGTATATATGACACCATATACACTTACTGTGTGTGTGTGACAGAGCCAGGGGGGGAGGAGAGAGATAGCAGAGTTATAACTGAAATGAAATTTATAAGTAGGTTCATAGTGGGTTTTTAAATCCAAGAGTTTTTCAATGTTAAAAAGTAACAAAGTAATGATGGTTATGGCCAGACAACAAACAACGTATGGACTATAACTAATACACACCTGTGCGTATTAGTAAAATCTTTTTAACTCAGTTGCTGTTAAGTAAAGACTGAGGGTGATTTAAGTTTTCCAAAATAAAAGATATTAAATTTCATGGCCAAACAACAGAGGGAAAAGAAGAGGAAAAGGTGACACAACATAATACAACAAATAGAAATTGAACACTGTTTTCATTGCACAACATCGCAATTGTAATCTGTGTTGCAGGAAAAGATGTCAAGAAAAAGCAAGACATTTTCAGAGGAATCACAAATATCAAGAAGCCGAATAAAAAGAAAGATAACAAAGCGCCCTTGGGAAACAAGAACTCCAGGGCTCAGCAGCTTCAAGGAGACAAAATGGAAGAGAAGGAGAAGGAGAAACAAGGGGATAAGACCAATAACTATAACACCAGTTTTCCTGTGAATGAATCCAGGATTTTACCAGATCGACCTTTAACCAGTAAGATGGCATCAGCTATTTGACTGATCCTTTTGATCGATCATTATGATTTTAGACATCACAAAAATGATCCATATTAAGAACCGATTCATGACAAATTAGCCATTGCCCATCATTCTCTTATTTTGCTTGCTCCATTTTTCAGGAAGTGTGGGCTAATACACGCAGTTCTGGAAATCTGACCTTTGTGATGTCACAGAGGGCACTGATACCTCATTGACTCTCATCATTTTTGATAGTTCAGTGTGTGGGATCTGCTTCACTGGAATGTGAGAATGGGTAGAATAAAGTACAAGTTAATGGTGCAACCTAAGAAAACACAAAAAGTATTCTTAACTTTTCTTTTTTTTAATTCCAATTTTCAACTCTCTTATACTTCTAAGCTTCAGAGAGTCAAACACCAGACAAAACCAAGTCTGAAGATGTGATGGAGGCGGAGATGAAAACACAGGGAGAGCGAAAAGACAGCCAAAGTAAGACAGAATATGGAGAAGAACCAAAGATGACAGCTGACAGTGGTGATGATACATCTGTCAATGGAGGCTGGGCAAAGAACATGGAAACTGTTAATGATGTGTTATTCCAATGGAAAGAAGAGAGAGACACACAAGTCAACAAGAAACCTACCGCAAGGAATGCTCCGTCCAGTCCTGAAGAATTCCTGCGAAGAACGATTCAAGTAAAGCAAAACCCAAACAGAAATAAATACTCAAAGATGAGCAATGAAACAGGTAAAAATGGAAATGATTCATTCAACAAGAGAAAATAAAATATCAGCAGTTCCACTGAATGACACATATCCTGCCTAATATAAAGTCAAATGAAGCATTGCATAAATTCTTTAAATTTACTCAATATGTCAGGGCATTTGAGAGGAAGCGTCTGTAAAGCGGAGAGAACGTCGGTTGAAATTTCTGAGGAAGACTGGAGTCACAGTCAAAACTGGCAAGCAGGTAACATCTTTACATCCAGGTTTATTTAAAAACACTGGTAGTGCCATACTAAGACCAACTGAAAATGCTTTCCGATGACATTCAACTGCTGGGAAAAGCTTGAAGTTTAAAACTATTTGACTTCTCTTTCCCTCACAGACCTCGAGATAACAGAATTCTGAAAAAATAAAATGGAACTCAGAAGAAGATGTAGAAAGATAAACAGCCAACAGGATATATTTTTTGCATACATGTAAAAACTTTTGCATTGTTTTGATTTATGTTACAATGAGTGGGATTAAAGAGGTCTTATTTGTGTGTAGCTTTAGAAAAAATTATGATGCCATAAAATTAATGGTCTGCCTGTTTTTGCTGTATAATCACCAGATCAGAATATGTAGATTTATGATTTTTTTCACTTGAAGTTTTCAATTAAAGGATTATTTTAATGTCTCAAGTTTCTGCTTTCATTTTATGACAATGAAACATACCAACAACTTAGCTGAGAGCAATTTGATTAAACACAAGTAATTACGTAACTAGCCAACTAGTACTTGCATTAGCATTATCCAGCAGTGAGGGAAAACTCGGATCAAGCCAAGCATATTTTTGTTGCACTGAGGTTTTTATTTGAGGAAATGTACAGTATTATTTCTCTCTTTAATCTCTCCCCCTTTCTCTTTCTAATTCATCCTCTAATGAATTATTCATTTTCGATACCCACATTCTCTTCAGTTGCTGGAGCCTATCCCAGCTGTCATTGGGCGGAAGCTGTGCCCTCTTAGACAAAGGATAAAGATGCAAAGGCCCCAGCCTGGGGATTGAGCCTACAACCTTCTGGTTGTGAGGCGATGGTGCAGTGCACCTCTGTGTCGCCTATGATAACATTAGCCTCTTTAAGTCCAAAAATCAACACTGAGAAAGACAAATTGCAGTATTGCCATGCAAATAATTCAGGGTCAGTTGAACAAAATAGAACACAACACAGAGGCAAGTTCAATATTTTGTTAATTACAACACAAGTGTCTTACTTTTCTTCCTACAATTTTTCACACAGGCAAAGCAAACAGTTTGCATGGATAGAAAGATTTTAAAAATAAGTAAATAAAATCCTGTAGATGGATAAAATAAGCTGAAATTAAAAATAAAGCGGTAGAAAATGGATGGATGGATCTTAGATTTTAAAAATGCTCACTGCAAAAAAAAAAATCAAATGAGGATTTTTTTTTTTTCTGTCACAATGGGATGTTCCATAGAGCTTCTGTGATTTTGCTAGTTTGTAGTTGCGGTCATTTCTTCTGCTTCAACATCGGTATGATGGTCTGTCTTGGGGCCACCCCATTAGGGCACTGCGCCAGTATGTCCAGAGGACTTTGGCAGCCTTCGTTGTCGCAGCGATCTGAGCGCGGGCCTGGACCTTTCCACTCTTCACACACTGCCAACAAAATGCATAATTCTGGCCTCTCCTTTTGGCGCACACCGAGCACTGCACGTTGAGGTTGCTGGGGTCCTTTCTGCTCACTAGACAACTGCAGCCAGGACACTGGAAAGACAAGTTATGATTACTTTGACTCACCTATTGTTCACCACTTGCCCAGCACAACCATTATTACTTAGAATGATTAGGACCACATGACTTTCTTCTTAGGCCTAGGCCATCAGAGACGTCATATTTAGTTAAATAAATACATTTAGGGTGGACTGAATTCAGGGTAATTCATTGATGGAATGAATTACCCTCAACTTGATGGTACGGCTTGAGAATCCATAGAGATCTGATTTTGTCAAAACCAAAAGGAAACGCGTGTCATGTGTCACTAAGGTCCCAAAAGGTTTGACTTACACGCTTGACCTCCAGGAGATTCTGGGCAGCATTCTCAAAGATCTTTCTTTCAAAGTACTCGGCTTCCTCGGGCGTCAGGAGAGCCGTTTTGTACACCTCCTGGATGGACCACTGGTTGTTACAATTGCCACACACAAAGTTGCACTGACCCTATGGGATGCACAATCATATTTAAGCTCATCACTTCCTCCAAACTCACACATATCTACATTGTTTGCCAAAATTAGACAAAAATCACGAGTTTTCATCAAGGTTTAGCGTGACGTGAACTTCATACATCTTCCAGCTGCTTGAAGCACCAGGCAGTGAGGGACTGCGGACTGACAGCGTGTCCGCAGGACATCTCTGCCCGAGCAGAGTCGTATCCCGAACACTCGACTGGGGGACACACACAGACATTCAAGTTAAGGTCCCAATGGTTGTCCAATTCCAAAGGATTCAAAATAGGTCCTCTACATCCCTTGAGGGAGTATTGAATCATTGGACGATTCCAGTTGTTTAAATTGTTTCAGTTGATTTTAATGAACGGCGTTGTGTTGATCTCACACTCATGTTGATTTCTGCCTTTGATTCAACTGAATTTTGTTGTGTTATTTTTCTGGATCAGCAATTGTCAGCGATGGAGCGCACCGACAGTTTCCAAAAATACTTGTATAATACAAGCATTGAAGTGGATAAAAAAAGAACTACATATTTATTTGTTGTGATTGTACTTATATTATTTTAAATACTAAGTAGTCTAAATTCAGTAAATGATAGCAAGGTTTATTTGTACGATTATGTAACAGGCACCGGGATGCGGCTCCCGTGGACAGCTGTACTAGCTGAAATGACGAAGGGAAAAAGGATGACACGGGAGACGTGGCCTTTCGTTCGCTGGGTCATACAGCTATTAGCGTGACCAGCTTGGAACATCAGGTAACCCACAGCCCCACAGTCCCTCACCCTGGCTGGAGAACCGCTACTACACAAACTGTGAAAATGTTCTAAAATCTTTTAAAACAAAATAAAGTTACTAAAAAAAAAAAAAAAAGCCAAAGGTGTATATCTAAATACAAATACACTCACAAATGTGAGCACACATTGGTGGGCATCACAATTACAACTGTAATCAATTTATCAAATTTCTTTGTACAAGAAAAACAAATTTGTACTCTCAACAATTTGTTTTAATTTGACAATCCATACATTTCCTCAAGTAATATTAGCATGTTGTATACATTTTGATACATATTGATATAAAATAATAGTAATAAATAAAATCATTCATTATTGGCTGTATTTCCCCGCAGACGCTTCCTTCTTGAAGACTTTACTGTCACTTCTGCAGGGTGTGACGTTTCATTTTGGTCACGGAATTATTTTTTTTATTATTATTTTTTTAATAGCTAGGTCTTGTTGACGAGGCGGGAGAGGGTGTGTATTTTGTCGCATCCTTTTCCAAGAAGAAAATCAAGTCAGAGCAAATATGTGGACGAGCTGCTGTGACGTCACAAGCGGCCATCCTCACCTTGCTGAGTGTCGGAGGCAGGTGAGGACGAGTCTGGGCTCGGTGCATCGAGCTCCTCCGCACAACTGATCCAAGCAGCGCCATCTTCTCCTCAGTCTAACTGCAGGACGCGTGAGTCGCACTCTACTCATTTCTTATTCCATTCATTTGCTTTTACATCCGTGAACAAATGTGTTCACTTTAAAAGATGTATGAGCCGAAATGACCGATCAGGGGGTCGGAGGGGCTCGAACCCGTGTGGGGAAAAATGTCCGTGCTGCCGTTTGTGCGTCCGTGCACCGCGGTGAGTCCAATAAAACACAAGCCTATATGTCACGACACAAAACTCTCAATGCTCACCTGGAACTACTTTTTAGAACATTCTCATCAAGTCTGCCGCACTTTGAGAGGACTGAGGGAGATTTTAGAATAAAATGAGTAACTCAGAATAACGAACAGTGAATGGAAAAGGTTCTGATTCAATATTTTCTAGCGGAGACAGGCGTGAAATTTGGTTCATGAAAGATTTCAATGAAACACAGGACACGTTACATCTGGTAAATGCCTGGCGGCGGAATATAATTGGCTTTGGCGAGTCGACTGTTCCAAGTGATTGAGGGTTCCTCTGAGGAACAGCGCCCCCTTCTGGACCCGCCTGCATCAACTTTTTGCGTTGAACTCAAGTACAGAGAACGGCCTACAGTTCTGCTGTTGCTGCAGCAGCCGCTATGGTTGCTGCTGCAGCTGCTGTTGTTATCAGAAACAGTGATCAAACTATGTCACTATGCCAACTTAGTTTTTTTTTTTGCCATGAACAAAACAAGACAATAATAATAATACGTGAAGTGTAAATTCAAAGGGAGAAGGATGAGCAGCTCCAGAAAACGAGGCCTGGAAGACAACATCGAGGCGGCAGCAGAGAAGAAACCAAAAGGTAATCATAATAATAAATCGAGGTGTCACAGAATTCTCCAAACTTTGCAAAAGCGATGCGTCTCGTCTACACGTTCTCTTCATTTTAAGCTCTTAAGTGAGACTATATAGTGAAGAGTGCCCTGCATGCCAGAAAATATTTTCCTTTGGAGGACTGTGGGGAAAAAGAGACACAGGATATTAAAAGAACCACTCGCTTATTCGCCATTGCTAGTGGACACTGTGCGTCAAAAGCTTGACAGTTATCCTGAAATGACTTGACAGAAATAACGTGAAACTTTCATGAAATAACGTGATGCACCTCTGCAGTGGAAAAAGAAACATGGAGTGTTTTCTTCCCTCAGGCTCTCCTTCACCAGGAGTCTCTCATGGCCTGTACAACCAAGGCTCTACGTGTTATCTCAGCAGCGTCCTGCAGCTTCTCCACATGACTCCTGAGTTCCATGACAGGTCTGAATCAGTGGCTTGTTTCCAGTGGTGGAGCCAGAGGGTGGCGCTCCCTACCCCTGAAATCTAATTGGACACCCCAAGTGCCACCCCGAAAATTGAATTGGCCCAGGGTGGTAGTTTGATGTGAATATGCTGCCATATTCAGGAGCTTCAGATTCTCCCTCTGCTCAACTACATTTGTGTTTTACAACACAGATTGAAATTATTAATGAACTCTTTTCAGGGGATTGTATCGTCAATTATGCAGCAAAAACGTTCCCCTTTTAATATGTTGGTTTTACTTGTAAAATTCAGCAAAGTTACTTCTACTCAAAAGGCTGCAGCACACAACAAGGAGCGTCGACAAGGAGCTGAGATACATCTTTGACAAGATGAAAATGTATAAATGCGAGACGCGCAGCATCACAAAGTGGCTGGCCATTAAAAATGGTGAGTGGTTCAGAGAGCAAGATTTTACAGCAGTCAAAATCTCGGAGCAAAATCACTTCATGACTCGCTCTGCAGTTCATCAACAACGCGACGCTGCCGAGTGTCTGGAGATGATTCTGAATGAAGTCAGCCCACACGTCTCTGAGGTGAGCACCTGCTGCAATCAAGTTTCCTCTAGAAGGACTTTTCTTGTTAGAGTTACTTTAAAATATATATCTGATTGATCTGATTGGTGTAATAAGGTTTTTCGTGGAGAGCTGATGTACACGACAAGATGCGATAAAGGTTGCGTCATCAACAATGAGACCACGCCCTTCTGGAGCATCCCCCTGTCACTGAGAGACAAGAACATGGCAGCTGTCGATGTGGTAGGAGACAGAAAATCCACCTACTTCATTTCACAGTGGCAAGTTATCAACATGTGATTCCTGCTAAAGACAAATTATTGCAAGGCGAATAAAATATCAGTCCACACAAGATGAGGCACAATAGGGAAAAATTACAGGAAATTATTATTGTCAAGCATTCACCCATTTATGTAAATACAATTATACCTAAATAAATAATAATTTGATATGATTAATTTGTTGAATCGAAGAAGCAACTCGCATTAACAAAGTGTAATTCGTGTTCATACGTTCAAAACTTCAAGGCTATGAGGAAGTCTGAAGGGTCATGATGTGTCTGGCTGCATCGTTTTCATTAAAAACAAATATAGCCTATACCAAGACCAAAAAAGCCTCCCATTTTTAACATTAGTATCATTACTATGGTTTAAAAATAAATGAATAAATAGATGGGGAAAAAAAGAAAGCCAAGAGCTGCAAACTGCAAAAACAAAATTCTTCTAAACTTTCTGTTCACGGTTTCCAAAAGACAAGACACACACACACACACACATCAGTACAGAGCACCAGCGGTCAGTTTGATTAGGTTCTTTGTCAACACATTTGTTCCTGAAAGTGACACGTTTTGTGTCTGCCTGAACAGCAGAGAAATTTTAATCACATTTTCGAGGAAACCCGATTCAGCGGAGACAACTTTGTGCACTGCAACTCCTGTGAGAAGAAATTGGAGGCGAGCAAAGTGAGTTTCCCCTCTTGTTGGAAAACTGTGCTGCATTCTTGATGCATTTGAATTGAGTCACATGTGTCGGAGCCACAGCTGCTGTCTTACAGTGTGTGTCTGTGTGTGTGTGTGACCTCCAGACGTGTGAGATGGTGCGGTACCCACAGATCTTAACACTTCTCCTCAAGAGATTTGAATTGGATTACACCACCATGTCCTACTCTAAGTCCAACCGCTGTGTGGATGTGCCACTGGTTCTGCAGGCCCAGGTGAGTCTCACAGGAACTTTTATAGTTAGTCTGCTTCACAAAGCTCCACTTTTAATCAAATATGACATTAATCTTGCAGAAAATCCAAAAATCCATCTTAACTGTCATTCTGACTGGTTTTATTGAGCCCACATTGGCTCTTTGTTGTACAAGAAAAACAAAACTTCTGAAAACTGGTTTTCCCATCCTGTTGTTTGATTTCAGGAAAAAAGCTACGAACTGTACGGAATAGTTAATCACATGGGCAATCTGCAAGGGGGACATTACACGTCCACTGTCCTGTGCAGTGAGGACGACACCTGGTACACGTTTGACGACACAAGAGTAGAAAAGGTGAAATGTGAAAATTAGAAAATTTCTGGCGGTTCAGACACATGAATAATTGTGGCTGAATGCTCTTTGTGTTTTTCTTTGTTTCATAATGAAGAATGAAACTCCCCCACTTGGAACGAGGAAGGTTTTCAAGTATGTTTAATTTCCATTTTATTTATTATTGGTTATCAGGTAAAAGTTTGAAGAATTTTAAGACTGATTTAAAGCTCACATGAGCAAAAACTGTTTGGGGAGATGATCGATCAAAAGCTTGAAGAGCAGGCTGGAGATGGTGGAATATTCCAGAGGGAACATTTCCTGAATTTCCACTGCGTTCGCTTCACATATTCATTGATGGAAAAGTGGACGGGAAAGAAAAAGCCTGTCTAAAAAACAACAACAAATAACCAGCTAAACAAACAAACAAACAAAGCAAAGGTGATTGGAACAACCTCGTGTCAAAACATCTTTGATAACACTGAGAAAACATTTCTGTGGCATCTTTTGCACCTCTTTAAATGCAATGATGCCATGTTGTTTTGAAACCTGCTGTGAGCATCCATAGTGAACAGTGTTAGTGTGACAGTGGCGGGCCTGTCACTCTGCCTCCAACTGATCATGCACCCTGGCTACTTGGCCGAATGGTTAAGCGTGCATGGCTATTACCCGGGAGTCTGGGGTTTGAAGCCCGCCCGGGCCCTCTGCGCCTTGCCACATTCGCGACTATGCTCGCGCCGTCCTTCTTCCTCGTCGGTGGTTTTTATTTCAGCTGGGAGGAAGCAGACTGCCATTCCGATAGTAACACCGCCTGAAAATTCTTTCATATAAAAAATCTCAGCCACTTGTCTGCCTTGTGATGCTGTAAAGACTCTGGCTCTTTGACTTTACAATAATGAAATGTTATCTTGTTTCCGCTTTGTCATGTTCAACAGCTCCAAAAAGGCCTATCTGATCGTGTACAGAGGTGAGACAAGCATGATGCACCAGGA
Source organism: Thamnaconus septentrionalis (assembly GCA_009823395.1). NCBI lineage: Eukaryota > Metazoa > Chordata > Actinopteri > Tetraodontiformes > Monacanthidae > Thamnaconus > Thamnaconus septentrionalis. The sequence continues at coordinate 21,880,947 of CM020503.1, forward strand.
AATAATCAGCAGATTCTTCTCTTTTGCTCCTTTGATTGACTTCCCCTTCTTGTCAAAGTCTCAGAGGAGCATAAAAGCAGACGCACAGAGCATGAGAGCCAAAGTAAAAGTCAACTGCAGAAGAGTCCTGTGAGGAAGGACAGGAACCAGGATGGTCTGGGCGATCGTGGCTGGGTAGATGACCAGAGAGCAGAAGAGGACATTCCCTTTGTCAATGGAAACCACAGCAACGCCCACTCAAACACACAAAAGCCAGAAGAACTTGGGATGACGCAGAGGAACAAGACGGCACTGGGTAAATACAATTTTAGTGTATTTTAGAAATCTGTAATTCAAGCAGTGGTGGAGTTTATTCCAGTGGGTAAACTCTGGTCCACCTCGTGTACGCATCTGTCCGGCTTCAGCTACTTCAAAACAACAAAAACAAATGCTGTTTTGGTCATCAAGCACAAAAAGTGTTGCAAATACAAATATATTCTCTAAAGTGGCACTAAAGCAATGGCTGATACTCATACATTGAACATATATCATACATTGATCATACATTGAACATTCTTTTAATCACATTTTAAACGGAAAGTGAACTTTGTGTCAAAAAAATCTTTGCGCATTTGTTAGTGGTTGTACGGTAATTTGTGACCTTTTCTGGTGGTTATACGCCATATAGCTGCGTATCACATAGACTAAACCACTGCATTCAAGTGCATGGCTGAAGAAAAGCTTCCCCTGGTTTTGTTTTACCCCCAAACAGATCAGAATCAACCAAGCAAGTCCAAGCAATGTGACATTCTGAGGAACCCCATCCTGATCGCTGTGGCGGTCGTCAGCTGCATGATCATTGGAGTCGTCATCGTTGTGTTAGTGGTGTGATGACGTACAGTTGCAACTTACCAAGGGCTCATTAGGAAATATCAACTAGCTGTTAATGTCAACCATGTTTTCTCAGAGTACTGTCAGTGTGATCATATATCAGCAATAATATCTGATTGTTTTTATTGTGAACAATGAAGAGACGCAATGAGTATATAGATTTGGTATGTTTTATTATCTATCTAGTCTCTATTCCAAGAATATGATCTTCCCTCATTTGCATTGTTTCGAACAGATTTTTGTCTGCACACAGAAAATAATCACATTTATTGTTTTTAGCATTTTCAGAGACGTCATTCTTCTATTTTTCATTTAAATAAAGAAATTCAAAAGCCCTCCTGGATTCAGTCTGAGATGCAATAATAGAATCCAAAACAGTGTTAAACATGTCAACACAAAATGGACTATTTTGACAAGACAATGCCAATAGCATGAAAAAAGCTTGAAGGCACTTTTTACTGCTTAGGTCCATTAACTTACTTTGCAGAGAATGCATGAATACCAGTCAGCTAATTTTGCCAAAAAAAACAAATATTGTAGGGTCAATGAAACATGGTAATTAAACTTCAGGGGTCTGTTGTGGTGCCAAATGAATCCTGACCCCAAAGGAGAATAGTTTCCTGTTGTGGGCCACGACCACAGCCAGGAGACAGACAGCAGCAGCAGCAGCAGCAGCAGCGACACCAACACAGCTCACTGTGGCTCCAGCAGCAGAAGTCATTGTGGTTCCACTCAGATCGCTGTCCAGGAGGCGGCATGAAGAGATGTCAATATGAGGTATATTTTGACAAATAAAGGCAGTGGTGTGGTCTATGTGATGCGCAACTATACGCCGCATGACCACTAGATAAGGTTCTGAATCAGTGTACAACCACTAAAAAATGCGCAAAAATTTGTTTGTTGATGCAACGTTCACTTTCCTGTTTAAAAAATGTGATTAAAAGATGTTTAATGCTGTGATCTGTTTGAGAGTGTCAGCCATTGCTTTAGTGCCGCTTTAGAGAATATATTCAGATTTGCACCACTTTTTGCACTTGATTGCTGAAACTTTATTTTTTACATATATAAGTGTGTTAATTATTTATTTGTTTTTTCAGCTGAGTATACCCACTATGACAACACCGCTGGTGTATTAGACATCACGCTTACCTTGCGACGGAAGTAGGAAACGTATTACGATGGTCAGACGGAGGCTTGACATCAGCGTAAAGACACAACCGCTTGTCAGGACAGAAAACCAAACCCTGATATCCTTTAATCTAAAATAAAAAAACAATAATACTTTACTGCTCACATCAGTTCAACATGTAATGTTATAATGCATTACATTGTAAAACTATCATTATAACCTATGTCTTATTGCTTTTTTTTGGCACCTCAGTTGCGCCCCCAGCTGGACAGTCCACCCATGCAGAGCCCCACACCTGGATCTGGTAGCTGTTGGGCCCAGTACAGTTATGTCTGTAACAGCGGCCCTCCACTGAACCGTCAACCTGGGGGAACTGATTCGAGGAGATGGAGCAGACGGAAGTTAAAATCCAAGGGAAATTAAAACCAATATTTGTGAGTAATTCGGGCTTCCACAAACCCGTCTGGTAAGATTGGCAAAGAAACAGCGGCTCTCCGGGCCAAATATTTGCCCTTGCCAGTTCTGTCCTGCCAACATCTGTGCATTGTCTTCTTTCCAGCACTCACTCTAGAAGGCAAAAGGAGGAAAAGTGCGTGAAACCACAAATCTCATTCATAATAATGTGTGGAGAGTTTCAAGTAAATATCAAGATTAGTATACAACAGTCAAGAGAGGTCAAAACTCACCCCATTCTTTAAGACTCTATAAACTCGACAACCCTCCAGGTATTGGTCGGTCTTGCACTCCCCCTTATGGAGATGAAGGTAATGACACCCAGATCCGCTGACGCAAATGAATCGTAGGAAAAATAAACTTAAATTTTGCTTAGAAATTCAGTAATTTTAATGAATCTAGTTTTTTTTTTATAGTATAATAAAATAAACACAAAGTCTACCTGCCTGTGCAGAAAAAAGCTGAGGATTTGTTCAGACACGTTGACAAGGAACCAAACAAGCTCCCCTCACCTACAAGATCACATATACAGCATGTTTTTTTTTATTTTTTTCAATTCACAGTTGCATGTTTTCAGTGCATTGAGTTGAGATTTTACTGCTCGACATGTTGGATTTTTGATCAAGGCCGGTCGAGACGCAGTCAACACTACAATGACACAAAAATAACAGAAAATAATCCAGTTCCGGCCGTTTTACGCTCCGTTTGTGACCCTCAGAGTGACACCCTGCCCGCTTATTCTTAGTTAATTTATCTTTTAATTTTATAAAGCAAAGTTGTTTTTTCGAAAATGGTTCAAAACAGTTGGCGAAGCAGCAAAATGTTAAAGAAAATTATTAAAAGATACCTTGCTGAAGAGATGTTTCTGTTTGATGTAGAAGCAAATTTGAATTTTAAAAAATATACTGGTCATTTATTTCTGTTTTGTTGCGACTTTTCTTTGATATCTACAGTCTTGGTCTTGTCTTAGTCTTGAACCACAAATGTCTCGGTCTTGTCTGGATCCTCTCTAGTCTAGATAGTGTCTTGGTGTCGGCTGGTGCCGTCTTGACACAACACTACTCACCCTGTCCCCAGACGAGGCTCTGCGACCTGGTCAGGTTGACTGTGTACCAGCCGGTGTCCTGCAGGGCAGCCAGGGTGATTGCATCCACCCTGACTGTCGCTGGGTCGCCCAGCGTGGCCGTCATGATGGAGCCCTGCAGGGTCCGGGACTCCCAGTGGGAGGACGCTCTGCCCGAAGGAACATCCTGAACAAGTGGTGAAGTGTAAATATTGACGGGACAGTTTGTCAGTGTGTGAAAGCCGAGAGCCAGTGTGTACCTGGTTCTCCAGGGGCCCTCCCAGCTCTGGCTCACTGGACACCAGGTGTCTCTGCAGAGCCCAGATGACGGAAGGCGTGTAAATCCTTGTTTGACCCGTTGCATCAGACTGGGTCACTTTGCAACGTGGGGAATATTGAGCTGTTAAATAAATTATTTGAATCATGATTATTTCACTCGCTTTTTTCCACAAATGAAAACAATAAAAGAAAAGTTTTGGGGCAAAAGCAATCAAATTCTGGTAATGAAACATAGTGAGTCTTTTATTCTTTAATTTGACTTGTTTGTGAGTAAAATTCAAATTCCAACTGCAAAGCCTCAATATCGCAAAAGAATACATACGGTCATGCATTAAAATATCTTTATAAAATGGTGGAACTGTAAGAATAAAAAAACATACATGGTACCATGCAATTCATAAATTAACCTCAGTTTTCTAAACTGAAACAATTCAGAGGTGGATTTCTATTTACATTATTTACATTTATGCCACTGCATCATAAACGATACGAATGACTTTATAACCGCAACAACAAAAAAAGACAGCACCTGCTTTAAAATGTGTAGCGTTGGAGGAGCAGGCTCTCCAGGTGTGAAAGAGGTGTTTGGAGAAACCAAGCGCATGGAACAGCTCATGGATCACAGTCTGTGGAACAGAAAAATCAGGGTTAGGGTTACACAATTTAGGTTGTAAACACACATTCATAAAGTGACCGACGTAGCCAGAGGTGTAGTCTATACGCAGGTATACGCCACATGACCACAATGAAAATGGTAAAACAGTAAAAACACAGTATAAATATAGTAAAAACACAATAAAAGTGACCGATATTCTCAGTTATAATAACATAACTGAGAAAGTTTGGTTGCCCTCCATGTGACTCAGGACCCATGAAGTAGCATTCGGGTTCAAAAAGGTTGGTGACCCCTGAACTAGACTACACCACTGGATGTAGCGTTATTCAGTACCTGCACTGCGGTCTGATGGCTGTATGCAGCTGCAGTCAGTCGGTCCCTGCAGACAACCACCACCCCGGCCACTGGGCGGCCACGCCCGTCCGCCTGGCAGTGGGTGGCGTACGCCAGCACGCTGGGCTGAGGACGTGAGGAGATGAGAGAGCACAGCGGCTCGAAGCCTTTCCAACTCTAGGCCAGAGACTCCAGTGTTGTTCACTCAGCGGGTCTTTACCTCCACTTTACACTTGTGGGTGGTCTTGACGTGGAGGTAGAGCAGGAAGTCCGTGCGTGGGAGTCCGGCACCATCCGGGCGCAGCTCAATACTGCGAGGAGAATCCGCCTCCGGATAAATCAGACAACCAGCCAGGTGGTCGTCTGGGATCTTTGGAGGACGAGGTGCCAGAACAAAGCTTGACGTGGTTGATGTGTGTGTGCGTGCATGGCCACGTGCAGTTTGTTTGTTTCACAGATTTAAGGTACAGAATGGAACATTTAAAGGGATCTATTGGAACTAAATGGAAAAAGAAAAACATTCCTGTGTTTTTAATGAGGTAGAGCTTCTAAAAACAGTTTAAACAAATAGACATCAAATAATTGAGGTGTTTCATTCACTAATGATTCAATAATGAGCCTTTAAATTTGCATGACCACCTTTAACACAACTTATAACAGGTTTTGTGATGTAATAAGAAAACAAACCACACAGAAAGCGGGGATTACAGTTAATATAGTTTGCAATATGCTGCATCATTATGTTAGCACGCAACCAAATTTTACAGACCATTACCACTTACCGTCACATCCAGGCACGTCTCAGATTGGTAGTTATGGTTGGCGCGACCACACCTACAGAGGGAATAACGAAGGAAATAAAAGCTCCTCCGATTGGCTGTCACATTATTTCTCCCTTTCAAAAAGTTGGCTGAATGGATTTTTTTTAAAGTCTCTCAAATAGAAACAAACAATCTTGCAAAGATAAAAATGATGCTGTTAAACATTTTTTATATGAACACACATGCACGCGCATAATAGCGACACCTGTTGTAGTTTGCAGTGCTTGAATTCCTCCACAGGAACTTGCAGTATTTGTTGACGTCACGGCTGAGCAGCAGTGGACCCAACGCTCTGTTCACTGTTGAAAGTTTATAGTCAATAGTCATGCATGTTGATCTGAGTGAGTGTGTGTGTGTGTGTGTGTGTGTGTTCCACCTGACAGTACAGAAGACACCACTGTGAGAGCCTCCTGAACTGCTGCTTGCAGCCTCTCCCTCTCTGCCTGCAGCAGGTTGCTGCTCTCCTGTGTCCTCCAGCTGTGGATCCTGATTGGCTGAGGAGAGGAAGGTGTTTCTCTCAGGCTTTTCCTCAGCCTCCCAGACAGCGCATGCTGAAGCGTGGACCTCCTGTCTCGACTTTTTCCACCTTGGCCAGTTTGGGCGCCAGCTTCAGGCTTCACTGATGGGTCACCTGGCTGCACGGGTGCGGCTCGGATCACCCTGGTTTGGGCCTGAACCTCATCAAAGATGCACTTCTGTAGGACCACGGGTATCTCCACCACTGCCAGGGTCAGAGCGAGTGTCGTCACCCAGAGTCTCTGGGATGGAGGCAAAAGCATGATTCCAGCTGGAGCCGTGAGCAGGTAAAGCTAGTTTGAATTCTGAGCCTGAAATTCAGCAGGAAAAAAGAGCAATTATTTCAAGTCAACAGCGTTGATAATTATTTAATGAATATTGTCTTCAGCCCATCTGGACCCACACAATCCTGGACATGTTGACAAGAAATCAAACTAATGCAAAGTCTAATCTGTCAAAATTCACAAAAGATATCCTACAACATGTGATGTTTTTAAATGACACTACTACTGCTACTGTAGTCATGTTGCATTTAACTTTGTGGGCAAGCCCTGCTGTATTTTGCTCTCTCCCCAAAATAAATAATAATGGAACATCCACTTAACTGTCCCCATCTGAGCTGTTTCCACACACTGCCTTGCATACATGCGTCAACAGTTGCACATGAACTCTGTTTATTCCCATCGAAATAAATAACAATTTAATTTTTAAAAAAAAAAGTTCAATGGAATTACCTTATAAGCAGGTCGAACTTTAGTTCTTCCACTCAGGTAACAAACAGCTGTGCGACCCTGTTTTGAAGCCCTGCTGCTGCTCTTCCGAAGCAGTCCGGTTCAGGAGCTTCCCCACCACTGAATCCCACACACAGGCGTTCTGAATACAAAGCACAATGCAACGACTGTCCCGTGTTGTTACCCACTGTATTCGACAAACCCACCTACAACATAATCAAAAGACAACACACGGCTTCCTAAAAGTGCAAATCGTTTTAATCTCATCCACATTTGTTTTGTTTTTTTACTTATATACAGTGAAGCAGACCCAAAAAAATAAACCATAAAATCACTTCCCTCTTGCCTACTTTCCAGCAACCCCAATACATTCAAGGAAAAAAAAAGTGATATGCAACAGGAAAGACAAAAGGTGGAAGATTGACGGACTAAAATAAACACAAGAGTGAATGTGGAAAACACCAATGGCACAACGCACGCCTGCCTGAAGGTTCAAGTTGTGGTCGGCCACTTCAATAAGCAGGGGTGGCCTCATCTTCGCACACACACACACACACACACACACACACACACACACACACACACACACACACACACACACACACACACACACACACACACACACACACACACACACACACACACACACACACACTAAAATCAGGCACCTAAGAGATTGTCTTTTGACACATTTGCTTTTGTAGACTACATTCATTCACTCTAAAAGGAAAGAATTGCGTTTGTGTGTGTGTGTGTGTGTGTACATTTCGTTCAAAGCGCACGTTGTAAAGAACAAGTACAAACACAGGGTCCCCGAATAAAAGTTATTGCCAGCCTGTGAAATAGTCATGCATTGCCCCACTACCAGCCCCGCACACACACAGACACACACACATACACACTAAAATAAATTTACTGATGTGGGAGAATGTGCCGCTGTGTGTTTTTCATGTGTTGTGTGCATTGCAGGTATTCTCAAAAACTCTTCAAACTAACCAGAGGAAACATCTCAAAAGGCACTTAAACGGGGGGGACAGACTCTTCCACCAGGTGACAGTTGATGCAGGATGTGACACAGGAAGGAGGAGGCGGCAGGAGGCGGCGACGGTCCGCGCCGCCAGCGCCATCAAAGTTCAGCTCGCGACGCAAACGTGTCACGCCAACACAAAATGTTTTGTTTTGTCATCATGCTTCCTACAGCACTCAACCCGGGACAGGGAAGATTCTTCTGTGCAAAGGTTTACCCTCAATGTGCAGCCTAGTGTTCATTAAGTGCACATTCGACACGCGAGCACTAGGTCAGATAAAACTTTTCCCGGAGGAGGAGGAGGAGGAGGAGGAGGAGGAGGAGGAGAAGGAGGAGGAGGAGAAGGAGGAGGTCTCTGGAGATAATTGTCAGAATGAAACAAAGAGGATAAAACACTTGATTCCAGAAGCGAACACGTCTAAATCAATTTGAAATTAAAGGCACCAGACTTGCACAGTGAGGCCGAGTCCTGCCGCTGGCGGGGGTTTGGAATGGGAGGGGCAACTCCTGTGCTCATATTTAAACAAAGAGGGTCGGGGGATTGGTGGGGGGGAGCGGTGAGGGGGAGCTGGGAGGGGAAATAAAGTCAGGGCTTCAGTTTCTGTCAGGGACGCTGCTCAGGTCAGCAACGGGACGTCGTCCTCTGATGTGGCGTCTTCGGACAGGGGGATGAGCAGCACATCGTCGTCAGAGGAGGAGGAAGAGGAGGAGGAGGAGGAGAAGGAGGGCGAGGCGGACAGAGGCATGGAGTTGGTGGAGGAGGAGGAGGAGGAGGAAGAGGAGGGCGAGACTCTGAAGAGGGAGATGCTGAGGCCCAGGGTGTGGAAGATGGAGGCCAGGGAGGGGCTGCTAGGGGCGGTGAGCGGCCTGTCGGGGGGCGGGGCGGGCGGGGCGTAGGGAGGGGGCGGGGTGAAGGCCTCGGCTGGCGGCAGCGATGGTGCTGACGACGCGGGCAACGCCCCCTCAACCCGCTGCGGCCTCTCTGATGGCGACAGCAGGCCCAGTTTCTGCGGCACCGGCTGGTTGAGCGGCTCCACTGGTGAGGAGGAGGAGGAGGGGGAGGGGGAGGGGGAGGAGGCGGCGTGGGCAGAGCGAGACGCTTCCTGCAGCGGAGCAGCATCCTGCTGCTGCTGCTGCTGCTGCTGCTGTCCGGACCTGGAGGGCGGCCGGGGGATCAGACCCCACCTCCTCATACGGCGGACGGCCCTGCGGACGAACCTGGGCCGCCGTCTGCGGTGCGGCGAGGCGGTGCCGTCCTGCCGCAGTAGCTGCAGGATCCCCCTCAGAGAGATGGAGGAGGGCTGGAGGGATAAATGAAATGATCACAATCAGACCAGAATAAGATTCTTTACGGCGACATGATCCATTTGAAATCACACTGGCTGCGTTTCCATCACCCCTAGAATTGTGCAAAACCCAAACATCCCAATAAAAAAAACTGGTAATGGAAACACTTAAACTTGGAAAAACCTCTCAAATTTCGCTAAAAGGTTTTTGACGCTCTCATGAGGTGGTTTGTCAGACGCATCAATATTATAGGTACATTACAAAAGTGTCATGGAAACACTTTAGCGCATTGACACGTCAGCGGACGTGACGTACGGGGTCACGTGACCAGTTCACTTCAAGTGAAAATGGCGCATTATGACAGCATTTTTTTTTTTACAAGTAATCAAAAAATATATAACAACCATTCTTGACAACAAACATCGAAATGCAGATTTATCGCAATTTGTTACCTGCAAATTGCAATTGTACTTAATTTTATAAATATTGCTTTTATTATGCTTCAGACTCAGGAAGAGCTCATTCCACAAGTGGATTCATACAGAGAACAGAATAGAATAGAATAGAATAGAACGTCTCAATTAATCCCACATTGGAGAAATTTCAGAATTACAGCAACAAAAAGCAGTGTCAAGAGAAGGAAAATGGCATTACTTAAAGACATAAACAAACAAATATTTATAGAGTAAGAAGGAAAAACAAGATATTTACCTGTTATGAACAGTTGGATTATTTACAGATATCTACATCATGCTGACACATAAATAAGTGACTTGAGGTGGACGACTGTGTGACCTCTTTGCTTGTGAATGAACGCATTGTTGTCGCAGCTCAGCTTTGCTTCTGTGACAAGGCCCTTTCTTCCAACCTGCACCAAAGCCTCTCACATGTTTACGGGTTGCCAGGTGCGACTGCCGATAGAGCTCACGTTAATGACTTAGCACCACAGTGAGGGCAATAACGTGGGTCTGAGCCAGCAGCTGACACCTGGCGGCTCAAGCACTTTACATTTTGCACTTCTGCATTTTACTTTTTAGACGTCAGTACCACTGGCACTGTCACTTTTTTGTAATCTCAAATCCTTCTCCTAATCTTTCAGTTCTTTATTTTAATTATTCTTTTCCTCTTGATGCACTTTTTATGAACTGCTTGCTGATGACTGACTGTGCAGCTGAGAAACTGAATTTCCTTCGGGATAAATAAAGTATCTATCTATCTATCTATCTATCTATCTATCTATCTATCTATCTATAGATCTATCTATCTTAAGGGCCGTTCTCTCACCTCGTTGGGGTTTTCCGTGGGGAAGTCCTCCACTGGCGGGATGATGCCCTGAGCGATCAGCTGACCGTAGGAGGGAGGGGCCTGCTGCTGGATCAGCTCCGCTTCCTGTCGGCTGATTGGAGCAAACAAGCTGTCGGGGCAGAAAATTCAAGTTTAGGTGCCTTAAAACACAATTGCTGCTGTATTAATGGTGTGAGGCACTGAACATGCAGACTTTCACAGGAACTCTTCACTAAAAACTCATTTTCTTGTCATTTCCCTTCACCAGAAAAGGCGCTTATAAAAGGATTTTTCCAAAGACATCTATGACTAAGAATTAAAGTGTGTGTGGTGCAACTGGCAGAGACGACACACCCCAAGGTGACTCATGAGCGAAACAATTCACGACTCGCATATAAACATTTATGAGGACAAACGCTGAGGCATCGATAAACAAACTAATGACATCTGATGTTGCGCAAGACCGAGCCGGGCTGCGGGAAACATTTACCTGTATTCCCTGGTGCGCAGTGAGTAGAGCTTGCAGGTGCAGCCCATGGCGATGACCAGCAGGAGGCCACACACCAGGCTGCCCACCGTCGCCGCCGTGATGACCTTGCGCGGCAGGATGACGGTGCAGTTGAGCTCGTCTGTGCCGTCCTTGCAGTCCACCTGGCCGTCGCAGCGCCAGCTCTCAAAGACACACCTGCGGACGGGGCAGCAGGGATCAGTCACGTGTTGTTGTGTTGAAAAAAAACAGGAAATATCATTTTGTACTGTGTGCACAAGCATAACAATCTGGTTGTCTGCACAGTGTCCAGTGTTGGGAGGGCTGACTACCCAGAAAACACAGCGCTCTTAGGGTCCATTAAGAAACTATGATGCAAACAATGACAATTTCACATGCAAACTACGTAGTTGCACATCTACTAAAGGTCCAAAGTGTACATTTTTTTAAGGAAGCCGCCTGACAGCGCGTTTCATATTTAGTGCACTATCAGGCAGTCTTCCTTAAAAAATGCCAGCGCAGGATGGCAGCTAACTAAGAGCAAGACCCTTATTGCTCTATGTATATTCTTATACATTTTAAACCATTTTAAGGTAGAAAAACCACATTACTTGTATTCTACTGCCAGTATACACTTAAATTCATGTATTTTCGTGTGTTATGTGCAGTTTGTTAAGCTTTCACTGATATAAAAATCATAAATCAAGCCAAATTTTTCTTAAATAGGTTATTAGGCTATTTAAGATGGCTTTTTGTGTTGGCATAAACATTTGCTTGAAAAAAAGAGAAAATACATGTGCTGAGACTTTTGCCTTTTCACACATTGGACCTTTCAAGGGACCCTGAAAGGAGGCTGTTTGCTCAAAGTCTGCATCCTCTGGAAGGAATACAGGCTGCGCAGGTCTAAAGTGAACAAACCCCCCGCCGACACACCGACCTGTCGCTGTCACAGTGGAAGGTTCCTGGCTGACAAACAGTGCAGTCCCTCTCGTCGCTGCCGTCGGCGCAGTACAGCTGGTAGTTGCAGCGCTCCGAGACCGGGTAGCACACCGGCCTGCCGGCGAAGTGTCCCGACGACACGGCTCTGGGCCCCGCCATGCCGCACGCAAACTGGTTCATGCTGCAGCCCCTGCAGCCCTCCTCGTCCCTCCCCGTCTCAGCGCAGTCCCACTTGCCGTCGCAGCGCTGCTCCTGCGTGAAGCAGCCGCCCGCCGCTCCGCCACATCGGCCCTCCCAAGGCGGGCAGTAGGTCCCCACGTGGAAGGTGGCGTTGAAGCCACTGCCCTCTGAGCCCGGCAGAGTTTCGTAAATCATGGTCAACAGGCCCGTGCTCGACTCCACTTGGACTGATTTGTAGTTAGAGGAGCTGGTTATCTGTGCAGACGGCAAAAAAATAAAGACTGTGGTAAAAAGCACAATACTTTGCCTTAAGGGGTTTGGATACATTCACAAATCAGGAACCCACAATTTTAAGGACGTCTCCTTCGCCTGGCCTCTGGTTGTATACGGTCAGCCTGTCTCCGGGGCCGAGCACCAGCTGCTGCAGGTCCAGTCTCAGAGGCCTGGAGTCATGAGGGTCCAGAGTCCAAACACAGAACAAGGCTGGGCCACGGATGGCTGGTGGGGAGAATGTCCCATAGAAGGTCTGGAGGAGTCCTCCGCATGGCCACTCGACGGGAGCGGGAGTTACCGCAAGCTCCCTTTGAGTTGGGGTCACCCGAGCCTCCTCCTCCTCCTCCTCCTCCTCCTCTGCCTTCTCTGCAAGCAGCGCCAACAGATCAGCCTCATCATCCCTCTCAGAACTCGCATCTACAGCCTTGTGTCCGTTCTCTTTGGTCCCAAATTTAGACTCTTCATCCAGTGTACTACCATATTTTGGCATCGCAGTGGTAGCCACGGCTCCATCACAGCCCTCTTCATCTGTACCACGACCGCCGCCCTCTCCAAGACACTCCACCTGGCCGTTGCAGCGCCAGGAGAGGGGCAGACACCGGCCTCCGAGGCACTCAAAGGATGTTGTTGGGCATTCGCCGGAATCTAAGTGTGTAAAAACAGGAGAGGATAAACAATAAATCAAAAGCAAAAACCAGCTGTGTTTAAGAACACTGAATCCTGATAAGACTGATGAAGATGACAATACCTCTGGCAAAGTTCAACAGAAAAGATGACACAGGAAACAGATGGGGGAGGAAGTGGTGAGTCACGGTAATATTTCCTCCTGGGAACTCTACCGCTTGTGGCAACTTGGACCCGCAAAGAGTAATCGGGTCGCCGCCATCCGAAGACTTTATCGATACCCATTCCTTCCGACAGCGAGCGGAAAACTGGGAAAAACTGGCACAGAAAATCAGACGTTTAAATATGAGACAGGTTCGACAAATTCAATTAGATGAAATGAGCTGTTCACTGTAGTATTTACTATTAAACAAAAAGGTTTTGTGCCAGTTGAGTGAAATTCTGTGACATTACCTGAGAACAATGGGTTGCCCTTCTAAACCCTTGATGATCCAGCAGTCATAGGTGGAGCCGAAGCGGTACGACCAGCTGTGGTACGCAGAACTCCTGATCTCTCCAACTTCACTGTCTAAGACTTGAGTGGAACGTCCACAGCGCCCTGAGACACAGTGGGACAAAGGCGGAACTGTTAGGAGGAAACCACTTTAGATTTATTTGTGTCTGCATGTGGTATTTAACATGTTATGACTTGATCACGTTATTGAATTGTCACACTGCGGTGTCATCGCATGGCACCCCTGCTTAAAATAGATGCTGTGACACATAAGTAATGCAGACTAGCTCGCGTCCTTACCAGAGCAGAGGCCGGGCTGAAAATGGCAGCATGCTGCAGATAGAAGAGCAAATCCAGCATCAAACAACAGTTCAAAAACAAAAAAAAAGCAAATCAACAACAATGTTGAAGATGGGATGCTCAAATTTAACCGATCTTTAGACATTCACCTACCTATTATAATGAAAATTAGACAGGCCCGGAGGTTGGAAGTTAATGTCATTGTTGTGTTGTTTCTCCAACAGAACATGGGCAACATAAAAACAGCAAACTTTCAGTGTTAAAAAAAAAAGGTCAGAGAGGCGCCATGATAGGAGGTGTTGTTCAGGTGCTCATCTTCTGCAAACAATAGGAAACAAATGAAGTTAGAGGTTATTTCTTTTTCTTTGTTTGTATACTCTATATGGCCTCCTACTACTTTTCATTCAATAATTCCTTGAATCTTTTGACTGAGAGTTTTCAGTTAACAGGGTTTGATTCAAACAACCATGCATCCAACCCCCCATTTATCTTGTGTATAACTAGAAAACTAATCGAGGACTTTTATCAAACAGCATGGGGACATTCTAAAAACGCTTAACGTAGCTTCATGACCGACAACACATCTCTCGTCATAAACCTTATTTTATGGATAGTGTTCACGATAAGCATTTCCCCTCCATAGGCGCTCCATATAGGGAAAAGGCTTAGCTAAGCGTCCGAAACCAGCAATCAACCATCTCCAAATTTATTGTGGACATCTCGGCAGACAGTTCGTCAAGACAGAAACTAAGAAAACAGAATGACATCATATAAATCATATTTTTTTCGGTCGCTGTTTTCGGACATTAAGCTACGTTAAGCATTTTCTCTATAATGAGCGCCTATGGGGAGGAAAATGCTTAACATGAACAGTATCCATAAAACGGGAGTTATCGTTTTGGTTTTTGGAGTGGTGGCAGTGGGCATGACTACAGATGTCCACACGAGATTTGGCGTTGATTGATCGCTGTTTTCGGTCATTACGCTACGTTAAGCTTTTTACGTTAAGCGTTTCAGAATGCCCCCAACGGCATGTATAGCTGACTCAGTCGTTCATAATTACACAATCACACAACAAGTCGCGAAAGAAGGGGGGAAACGTGGAAGTGAGAAGCGTAGTCGCCCAGGCACAGTCACTAGCGAGAAGACTGATTTCCTTCCTTTAATCTGCTCAACAATGACGCCAGCAGCGCTAGCATATCCCACAGCGAAATCTCACCAACCAAACACCTCCCACAACCACTTCATTTCTAACACGGAGAGAAACGTACTGCGTGAGTCTGTTCGTTAGTAGCTCACGTTGACCCTAAGGAGAGTAAAGATCCCCGAGAAATTACGGTAGCAGACAGTTTGGTGGTGGTGAAGGAGGAGACGCAGGGGAACAGCTGCTGCTCCGTCACAACACCTTCAACAGCGAGCTTCCTGGCAAAGCTACATGCTAATGCTAACTTCCTGCCTTTCCTCTACGGTTAAAGTGGCTCTTTCTAGGGGCGACACCACATATAAAGATCTTCGAAGGCAACAACGAAGGTTTTAGGAATACACTGAATCATTATATCCATAGCGGAAGAGCTAAAAACCACTTTAAATGCCCCCCAAAAGAACACGACTTAACGACATTACCATCTCGCTCGGCCTTCTTGTTGACAAATTGTGATGGACTTCCGGATATCTTGGCTCATGACAGGAGGGGGCGGA
Source organism: Thamnaconus septentrionalis (assembly GCA_009823395.1). Taxonomy (NCBI): domain Eukaryota; kingdom Metazoa; phylum Chordata; class Actinopteri; order Tetraodontiformes; family Monacanthidae; genus Thamnaconus; species Thamnaconus septentrionalis. The sequence continues at coordinate 21,896,350 of CM020503.1, forward strand.
GCTTCGTCATTGTTACTTTCCCGTTGTTAAATCATCTCCATCGTGTTAAGCATTTGTTATTGGACAATTAAAAACAATTACATGGTCCAGAAGTAAACAGTTGATGTTTAATCGCATGTGCATGACGTATAGTCACACAATTTGTGCGAGAAAAGTAGTTGTACATAGTGCTTACCTTTTTTCCCCCAACACAAGGTGTCAGTGTTGCATCGAAGAGCTATTTTGTGAATTAACAGATGGCAAAATGTGAGACGTCTGAAGCTCCACAAAACTTGAAAATAACATGTTTATTTCTTCAAATTATATATAATTATTACCTAAAAACTTATATAACATTTAAATGAATTTGCTTAGGACATGCTATTGCCTTTGAGTGGCCAATTGAAGTTAGAATTCTAACATGCAAAATATTGATAATCACTTTTTTCGGGTTTTCAAAACAAATCTGTTTGGGTTTTTTTTTTGTGTTTTGTGGGTAATCGTTGCATTGCCAACTCACAAGGGGTGGCTGATGATCAGGGCGACGATGAAGCCGTTCAGCTGTTTTCCTGAATCGAGTGACGTCTGCACATCTGGAGGAGGTTCTAACGCAAAAGCCACACTCGTTCTTTCTCTCCCCACCTCGTCCACACGCACGGCAGACAACCCGAGTGAGAGAAAGAGGAACTGTTAAATCTGTACACAGCATATATTTGCCCAAACTATCCGATTATACTTATTTCCACAACGACATTTTTTTTTTCATCCTGCAAGTCGGTTCCCTCCGAAGGGGTAGATTGGTGCAGGGACGCATCAGGACGGGCAAAAAAAGTTTCCTGCCACGTTTGTGGGGGGAAAAAAATCCCCATGGAATAGAGCTTCGTTCGAGTTTTGTTTTTGTTTCGTTTTTATCATCATCATCATCATCATCTTTTCTATGTTGAGCCGCAAGGACGGCGGAGTGTGAAGAGAGTTTTTCTCCTGATCTTCTGTTAGTGGCACTTATCGAGAAGAATGCTGCTCCAGCTCATTGCCCTGGCCTGTGGTCTCTGCTGCATCGGCATCTCCTCTGTCACAGCCAACGTCCTGAGAGCCGAGGTAAGCCCATCGCAACACAACACGCCACACATTGGCAAAAAGTTTAATTTTAACCGTGTGAACACTTTTCTTCCCTTTATTTCCCATAATTGTCGTTTATGCTTTTTGTTTTGAACTGGAGCAATCGGGGGCATCTGTTGTATTTCAAGCACAGTTTTTGTGACACAAGGATAACAATAGTGGATGCATTATTTTTTATTGCATTTCACAGCCTTTCCGGTGTTTGCTAGTATTAACTGAGCAAAAGAGGAACTTGATGAGCCCCCTGATGCTGCTTGTGCCTCAAAATCCAGCACTGATGAATACAGTCTAAAAGGGTCTGTCATTGTGCAATTGTGAAGGGAGACAGAGCTCCATCAGCAAAATAATAATAATAATAATGATAATAACAATAATAATAATAATAATAATAATAATAATAATGATAATAATACATTTTCCAAAGAATACACAAGTCTCAACTTTTTGGGGGGAGGGGAGAGGGTAGGGTGAGGAGGAGGTGCAGAGTATAGAAAACCACAGCTGAGCTGCTTTGTTCTGGCGCTGACTGACTGGTGGGGAGGGACGCTAATAGTTTTCATCTGGCTGTTTTTTGTTTTTTTTTTATCTTTAGACTGCACAGGCCAAAGCAGCAGGGTGTGTGCTGAGGACAACAGGCTGACGCCAACAGACGCTCCATGGTGCAGACTGTTGCCGTCAAGCAGGCCCCTTAGACTCTAGAGTGCACTTTCAAGTTGAGCAAAACAACACATGTTGACATCAGGCCCTGTGCAGCTTGGTAAATGATTGGGTATGAGCTTCCTGGGCGCCTCCAGACGCTCTATATTATATATTTGAACTATTGGTGGTCTAGCTGCTCACGAGCTGCTCGAGTTGGTCTAATCTAGTCATGCCATTTAAAAGTTAAGGTAGAGGATAATCCTCAGTGTCAAGACAGGATGTAGTCATTGGCCAGCTTTCACAGGAAATTGAGTCACAGAGAAAAAGAAAAGTCCATTACCCTGTAAGCGCTGAACGCAGCATCAGTCCATAGACATGGTGCAAGACGGAGCGCCTTAGTCATTGACCGCAACTCTGTGACGTGTGATGGAGAGCCAGACGCGGTGGGTAACTCAGACAGTTTACACGAAGGCAGCGGCACATACACAGCGACGCAGTGGGTGAACGTCTGTAAACAAAGTGAGAGAAAACATGGCTGTTTTTACGGCAGAGCGGCAGGACACCAGCTCAAACATCACCGCAGCTGCACGTCACGTCAATACTGAGCTAATAATAACCCCGGGGGTGCCGGCTTCAATACATCTGCCCTAGTCTGCTGATGCGAGAGACGAGCGCTCAGACACGGCAGTCAGTCAGATGCAGAGAGATGATAATTATGGGTTCAGGGTGACATCACCTGGAAGCTGTATGAACCCTGTGATAAGAAGACAGACCTGTCTATGTGCAGCGCCGCAAGGACTGACTGACATGGAGGCTTCTTCACAATTAAAGCAGAACAGACAGATAAACAGAGACGGGAGGAATTTTTTGAAGGTTTACTAGTTGCTCAACACTCTAGCGTTTCTTTCCAACTTGACTGGGAGAGGTCAAACTCAGTTAATCCAGTGAGACGAGCCCTCCACCTATGAAAAAAGCCTGAAAACAGAAGGGAGCTCCCCTGTGGCCCCCAGGCATCTGTTTTCATTCACGACTTTAGACTTGTCTAACTCTTTTTTGCTGCACAAGTAGAAGAGCTCAGTTGGACTTTCTGGGGCAGAGGAAGTTGGCAGCAGTGAAAACAACAAGATCTCTCCCTATCTGGCCCAAAGAATTCCAGAGATTTCCCATTGCCATCTGGAGACATGTGTCTGTTGATCCCAGCAGACCTGGTCAAAACACATCTGGGTCCGACTCTCTTTATCGCAGCAGCGGCCGCGGCTCTTGTCGAAGCATCAAAGGATAGCTGGAGATGTGGTGCACACCACGCTGACAGGGAGCTCCTCTCACTTTAAAACTGTCAAAACAATCAGTTGCATTACATTTAATGAGAAACTGATGGACTTTAAAGGGAATGAGGCAGGTTATCATGGCTGTCCACACTTGTGAAAATGTCCACGGTCAGAGCATGAGGCACATGAGGGAGGGGGAGAGTTAACTGTGCTCTCAAGGATTTTTTTACATCATAAACTTTCAGGCTGAGGTGTTTTATATTATATTTTGAAGGACACTTAGGATATGGGCAACTTTACAACATCCACCGTGCACTTTGTATTTGGCATAATCTATAATGCTGTGCGTTCATTAACTTCACAATATTAGCATATTAGCAGAAAAAAAATATTTCAGTGACCAACTGATGCGCTTCTGTCGGTGGTGCTTGATGGTTTGTTTTTTTGGTAATTGTCAGAGCTAGAGCACTCTAAGGGAAGGCTAATTTTATTATTAGTGGAAATGGACTCAAAGTGCTCATTAAAAGCTAAATGTATCCCTAAACAGTTTGATATTTGTGTTAAATTAAATTAAATGAATGAAAATACCAACAAAAACCTCCAAAACGTATTTTTCCGATTAATGTTGTTGGTTTAAGTTCACTAAATTTCTGCTAATCATGAACATGTGGCTTTAAAGTACAGCATCAGCATATATACCTTTTGGTGACCATATGGTGCAAACAAACAGACATTTATCACCACAGCTGCATTGCAGGCACCATATGAAATGAGCAGGAGTGTGCTGGCTTGCGTCATTTGCAGCAGGAGCACTCGGCCAAAGAAGAAAAAAAACTACATTCTATTTGACCCGTTTGACCCAGTGGAAATGTAAAAGAAACACTTTTTTTTGTTGGAAAACCAATGCGAAGTGGGTCACAGACGCCAAGAAATGAACGCAGTGTGAGATTCAACCACGTGAGAGCAGATTTTTTCACTTTTTTTCCGTTGGCACTGAACGAGAGGAACAACTGACTCAGTCGCTTGATTCTCAGTGGAGCCACATTTCAAACCCAGCACTCCCTCCATCCCAGCGTTTCCTCCACTGCTCCTAATGTCTTTACCTCTCCTTTGCTAATGTAACTCTACACTGCAGATCATCTCCCTCTGTCCTGGTAAGATTAATGCACCCAGCTAATGGTAAAGACGGGACAATAGCAGTGGAGGCTGGAGCTCATAGCGGCAGCAGTGACGTTCATTGTGAAGCGGGCATTTTTTTCAGCAAACAACCTTAAAATACAGCCTGGCAGCCTCACTCCATTCCTTCCTTGTTAGTACCACAGCTTCTTTTTTTGTTTATGATCCATCCAGATAGTTGTGGTCACACTTTTTGTTTCGTAAGAGCATCTGGGGTTAACAAATAAGTACAACTCTGTCACGCAACAGTGTAGACGAGACTTCGTGACGTCGGTGTCATGTGATGGGCGGCATCATGGTCACATATTTTGGACAACTTTACCAAAGCAAATGAAGGTCCTAAAGCAAACATCCCCAGACAAGAGATGAACAAATAGTTCAACAGCATCTGCAGTTACAGCAATTATCAGTTCAACTTTTAATGTATTTTGTTTTTTGTGAAGGTGAAATTACTGAAAAAGGGGTAGACAAAAAATAACTAGGCTTCAGTCAGTGGCTTTTTTGGACTGAAGAGTCCATCCATCTATCTATCTATCTACACACAAACACACACACGTGGTCTCACTACCTCAAGTTGTCCAGATTACCTTTATCCATTGCATGAAACTGATTTAAATGCTGAACCTGTCTAATTATTACGCCTTCAGCTTTATGTAAATTAGTTATGTCATAGAAAGGTCAGAAAAGCCATATATGCATCCCACACGCCCACCAGAACAGCCTCAATCGACTTTACATCACGCTAGGTGTGTCTCACTGTCTGTGGATTATACTACTGCAACACACACACACACACACACACACACACACAGTGCACAGACCCCTGGAGTGTGTGTATGTGTGTTTACCAAAACCAGCAGCCGGGCATTTGACCACACATGGCCACTTCTCAAGCGACTGAGCTCGCAGGCATGTTCATGCTCTCAATAAATAGAAGCTTTGATTGTGGCCGCTGGGAGTTGCAGGCAGTGAGGAGAGGAGGGGTGCATGCTGGGATAACCGGCTTTCCAAGCGGAGGCCGCGGTGATGGTGTAGTGTGCGGAGCGGCGGTGCAAGAGGAGAAGTGGGGGTCGCCAGTGTGTGTGTGTGCACGGGTGTGTTTTTATAGAAGCAGACGCGTCACCACACTGGAGCCACGGCGCAACACTGGCTGCAGTCAGTGGAGCGGCTCTGAGAGCAAACTTGGATTGTGTGCAGGTCAGATTTACTCAAAGAGAGCCGGGGAAATAAATTAGATTTGCCAGACAGATAAATAATTGGGATATGTCTTTAAAAAAGAAAAAAAAAAGAAAACTAGTAAGAAATAGACGAGGGAGTGAGGGTCTTTGGAGGTGGTAATAAATGAACCTTGTTCTCCGACTTCTCTGCCCACCACACTGCTAACAGTCACTGTATTTGCGGCGGGCAGCATAAGGGTAGCTAGTCTTGTCAATGCAGTTGCAACATTTCCATCCCGGACCCCCCCGGCTTCACTTACAGTTGGAATGTCTTGACAGGAACATTGCTAATGGTGGAATCTGAGTGGTATCTGGCGTTTAGATGATGCTAACAAAGACATTCCTGTGGAAATCCACCACCAGTGAACCAGTCTGCAAGTTAACTCTGTAGGTGAACATCTTGTGGTGCTCACTCAATCTGAAATCTCTCTGGGCACCCAACATAGAAAAGAAAGAAAAGTTTTGGTTTTCTGTTAAATAAAACAGAGAACCAAAGTTGGTTAGCTGAGCTCAACTAGAAGAACGTTAGCCTTTCTCAATTCAGTAAGGAAGGCATTTGCCCTCTGGCATAAGAAAACAACTTAAATGCTTTCATTACATAGCAAGAGTTTAAGAAAATACTATAAACTTTTAAACAAGTTTTAATTTTCTATATCCGTTTTACTGGTTTACAGTCAAGTCAGTCAAGAATTTGGCTAAGCTAGCTGTTGAGCGCCAATGTTAACAAAAAAGGTTAGAAAGTATGACGTGTTTATGTTGTGAAGTGATCCTTTATTTGTCTTTTGGTAGAATTTATTCTTATCCCTTCTAGGTAAACATTGCTAATTAGAAAGTAGCCTTCCCCCCACTGTTTCTTATCAAGAGGATCAGTTGCTTAACTCCAGGGCTCTCCGCGAGGAATGAACAAAGATGGGCGAGACAACAATATCAGACTAGTCTAGTAGCTCAAATTAAATAGAGGAACATAGTGTTTGGTGTATTTAGCGTTTGTCTTAAGAGGATCGTGTTAGTCAGACCACCAACCTTTGGCAGTGTAGAGACTAGTCATTCTCGCGTGAAGATAAATAGTGGAGGTTGTAGTTGACATTAGAGCAGACAAAGTAGGAGAAAGAGGAGCACAGACAGTGGCAGGAAGATCCTCAAATCCAGCTTTGCTGAAGGTTAATGATGCTAAAAATGTTTCTTTTTCCAGTGTCATGACCACTGGTCGTGTTGGCCGAGATTGTCTAGACAGACTTTTGGCTCACTGGGACTGAAATGACATCAGTGGCGTTTTAGTTTTTTCAGAACATGTGTTTTATTTGGCACTCAACTCCTCTCCCATCCCTCTTCATCTTCCCACAACAAAGTTCCCTCTCTAACGACTTGTATAAATCAATGTGAACATGCGGGGGTTTGGGTTTTAATGTCTTCATAAACTTGCCGGATGAAGAAAAGGCAATATTTAACACAGTCGGCTCACTTTTTTACACACAGACACACACACACACACACACACACACACACACACACACACACACACAGACATTGTCTGCAATCTGTGCGACACATCTCAGAAAAGCAGGTCTAAACACGCCAGCAACGTGGAAAAACAGCCAGAGGTTTACACGCCCTGCCAATCCACGTACATTTTGTTTTTTGTGTTGTTTTTGGCATTTCTGACAAAGACTGAGTCACTTGCCATAATTGAAACATCGAAACAAACTTGAAAACAGTAGCTCTCCAAATTGCACATCAAAAAATAAAGACTACTGACAATGAAGTTTGTTTTTTAAATGTTGAATGTAGCAAACAAATGCAGTTTTGTGAATAGAACGGAGAGACGAAGCACTGAAATGTTATATTATAACATAAAAGAAACACTTGTTATCTAAAAATTCAAATATGGTTTTTCTGGTTCAATTTGGCACTGAATTGTTAAATTGTGTGAGGAATTTAAAAAAAATCCAATGATTAAGGGCGTCGTAATATCACATCTGGCACTCAAGCATCACTTGGTTGTTTGTGGAAAATTGTTTGCATGTTACTTTTGTAATGAGACATGTATGATTTGCTTCCAAATTCTGACAAGCTCATTTTAAGGTAAAGAGTGTTCTTACTCCAGTAAAGGCATTTAATTTGTATTAGATTTTAGCGCCTCTTTTCTCTTTCTTTTTACTTTACTGACTTTATAAACAATTTCATCGAGTTCCATGGAAGGTTAATGTCAAAGTGTTCTCTCTGTCGTAGGCGTGGCTTCAGCAGTATGGATACTTGCCGCCAGGTGATGTCAGAGCTCAGGCCATCCGCTCACCCAAAACCATCGAAACAGCGATAGCAGCCATGCAGAGGTTTTACGGTTTGCCCGTCACTGGAACAATCAACCAAGAAACACTGCAGTGAGTCCAGATAAACATCAATGTCTCTGAAGTTTTAGTATTACTTCACTGTGTTGGATACTTCTCTGATGATTCTGGATTTAAATATGATGAATTATATTATAAAAATTATAGATATATGATGAACTGATTGAGTGTCATTGTGTGGTTGCCAGGGCGATGAGCAAACCTCGTTGTGGTGTCCACGACAAGTTTGGCCCTCAGCTGAAGACAAACCTGAGGAGGAAGAGATATGCCGTGCAGGGTCTGAAGTGGGACAAGTCAGAAGTTACCTTCAGGTTTGTTATCAGCTACTATTTCATTAAAAACAACTTCATGTTTCTTAAAAGAATATATTTGTATCGAGAGAAAAAAAAAAACTTAATTTGTTTTAGCACTGATGAACTAAAATACAGTCAAGTGAAATCTTTAATTAATTGAGCTTTTGGTGTATCAATCAAACTTTACGTCAAACAACTTAAATATTGTTCATTTCATATTTAATAATTTACTATATATAATTACAATTCTAACATGTAACATTGTAATCTAACATCACTACAAACCTCTCTCAAGCCCTTCCAACTTGACCCTTGGCCTTTACCTCTTTGCGTTTTTTTTTGTAATGACAGCATACAGAACTACACCCCCAAGATCGGCCAACGAGCCACATTCGAAGCCATCCGGAAAGCCTTCAGGGTGTGGGAGAGTGTGATCCCGCTCACCTTCAGGGAGATTTCCTACAGCCAAATCGAAGCAAAGCCGGACAGCTTCGCAGACATCATGCTGTCCTTTGCCGACGGCTTCCACGGCGACAGTACACCGTTCGATGGCGAGGGCGGCTTCCTGGCTCACGCATACTTCCCTGGAAACGGCATCGGTGGGGACACACACTTTGACCTCGCCGAGCCCTGGACCACTGGCAACGTCGACCAGGGAGGTGAGTGGAAGGAGACAGAACTGATCATTACACATCCTGGGGGGAAATATTAACATTTTCTTTTCTGTTTACATGAAGGTAACGATGTCTTTCTGGTGGCCGTCCATGAGCTCGGTCATGCTCTGGGCTTGGAGCACTCGAACGACCCCTCTGCCATCATGGCTCCCTTCTACCAATGGTTTGAGACGGAAAACTTCCAGCTCCCAGACGATGACCGCAGAGGCATCCAGGCAGTCTACGGTGGGTTGGAATCTGTTCAGTGCTGTAGTCTTGTATCTACGAGTGGGTATACTCTGGGCGGCGGCGTGGGTCACTAAAGCAATAGCTGATACTCTCAAACAGATCAGAATATAAAACATCCTTTAAATCACTTTTTTAAACGGAAAACTGAACGTTGTGCCTCGAAAAGATGCTGATGCATATCTTTGCGCATTTTTTAGTGATTGTACGGTAATTCGGAATCTTGTCTAGTGGTTATACGGTGTATACCGGCGTATCACGTAGACTACACCACTGAATTTGTAGCAGTGGTGTCCTCCTTCATTAAGAAAAAGTCAGAGATGATCCTCCGGTGGTACTGAATTATCATTTCAGTATTTACCAAAGTACGGAAACACTTGCCAATCATTTTCCTTTCAAACTGGTCATCTCACCTTCGAACATCCTTCTCACCGCAGGGACCAAGTCTGGAGCTCCGCCTCCTCCTCCACCGCCTCGCCCCACCAAAGTACCCAGACCAGAGCATGGCCCAGACATCTGTGAGGGACACTTTGACACCATCGCCGTCCTCAGAGGGGAAAAGTTTGTATTTAAGGTACCAGAGGCAGCATTTATCTGAATAAAGAAAATGTCTACACAGAAATCAACTACTAGAATCTATTTTTTGCACGTCTCCTACCTTGACATGTCCAAAAATATCCCCTGTGGAAAAGACTGGTTAAAGTCCTTTTTTTGACCATAATATTGAATTCAGTCCTCTTCCAATAGAGCTCCTTCAAAATAATTTCCATCTAGCCTTGCACAGTCTTTGTGTGGGTGGGGGGCTGATTGACATCCATATTTTTTCATAAATTTTTCTGTTGAGCAAATTGACACTTACTTTGTAAAATGATCTAGTACAGAGAAAGAATATATGGTGAATTTTCTTAAATTGTAATCTATAAATCTATCCAGTAGATAAGCTGCAAACAGTTCCAAATGTTAAATTTGCCCCATCTCTTCTCAAAAAAAGTTGTCAAAATGTATTCAGCTCCAATTGATTTTTTAAATGTGTTGTGCAGGACAAGTGGTTCTGGCGCGTGCGGAACAACAAGGTGCTGACTGGTTACCCGATGACCATCAGTCACTTCTGGAAGGGTCTGCCTTCGAACATCAATGCTGCCTACGAGAGAGACGATGGGAAATTTGTGTTCTTCAAGGGTAGGTGATTAAAATCAGATTAGCAATGACGGCAGCCTTACACTGAATTCACACTGCTCTCTGATCTAACTGGCTTGTTTTTTCTCTTCCGACCCTTTCATCCTCACCATCCCCTCCAGGTGACAGGTACTGGGTTTTCAGTGAGTCCAGAATGGAGAAGGATTCCCCAAAGAGCCTGAAGGACCTGGGCACCGGCCTGCCCAAAGACAAGATTGATGCTGCACTCTTCTACACAATAACAGGACACACGTACTTCTTCAGAGGCAATAAGTGAGTTTTGATTCTCACGTTTGTATGTAGATAATCTGTTGAGTTATCACAAGTTACTGTCAGCTTTGTGTTGAAGATCAGAGAAAGGGAAAACTGTCACTAAATGAGGATATTTCGCTCGCAAAGACAACATTAAAGTCCTCCACATAGTAATTTTAGTTCCATGCTTGCTTGTTCTTCTGCATTTAGAGGGAAATAGTTAAAAAAAAAAAAAAAAAAAAAAGCATCTCTGCATTGAATCTGATGAAACAAATTTTTCTTCTATATTTTCAAAAGGCGATCTTGCATTACGAGCTGAGAAGTTTGTTGGGTTTCTTTGAACTGAACACTGCCAGCATGTGGTGTTCTAAAGTCTGTTCAAAATTCAAACTGCCAAATTTAGCACATAAAAATATGCAACAATAAAAGTATAAAGGAATTTTCCCCCCAGCAGAACTGTGTAACATCTAATAACCATCACTTGAAACAAACAGCATGTGTGAAAAATTAGGAAACTATGGTGACTTTGTTTTTATTTTGGATGTCGTGGCGGTGAAGTGATTAAAAGAAGTAACTGAATAATGCAAATTCCTCCCTTTCACATCTTCGTCTCTCGGGGAAAGCCTTGCATCATGGGTAGTGTAGGCTTCAAAGAGAAAAGGATTTCCCCAGCGTCAGGAATTAATGGCAAAGTTGTCATTTCTCTCCCTGGTAGGTACTACCGCTTCAACGAGCAGACTCGCACTGTGGACAACGGTTACCCCAAGCCCATCAGCATGTGGAGCGGCGCACCAGATAACATTAAAGCTGCCATCATGAGCGAAGACGGATGTAGGTGTTCCCAAGCAAGACTTTTTGTCAATTTCATTTAGCAATCAAATGTCACTTGTTTCAGCCTTAATATTTGGGAAATTATTTGCAAGGCTAAACTCTCTGTTCCTCTTAGTCTTGAATCTCTTAATCCCCTCTCGTATTCCTTCTTCTCAGCGTACACCTACTTCTACAAAGCCAACAAGTACTGGAAGTTCAACAACCAGTACATGAAGGTGGAGTCCGGCTACCCCAAGTCTGTGCTCACCGACTGGATGGGCTGCGACAGCGAGGAGCCCAAGAAGGGGCGGGACGAGGAGGTGATTGTCATCGAGGTGGACGAATCGCAGGGCGGGGCCGGACCGGTTGCTGTGGTGATTCCTCTCCTCCTGCTGGTTCTGGTTCTGGCCACGCTGGGTGCCCTCTTGTTCTTCAGGAAGTACGGGACACCCCGACGCCTCCTCTACTGCCAGAGATCCCTCCTGGACAAGGTGTAGACGGGCGCCAGCAGGAGGCGAGAGACAGACTGTCAGGAAAGGGACGGGACAAGAGGGAGAGGGCCGAGGATGGAGACTGGACTGGAGAGAGGACGGAGGGGATGTGGACGGCGTGTTGGCTTTTATTGGGTTTGTGAGCGCCGTGGCGGAGAGCAAGGGAGCTGAGAGGCCCTCCAAACTGAAATCAGGAAGATGTGTATTTGTATTTTAACTATTTACATGTACGGCTCAGTGTCCAGCGTAGCCCACGGTCTCACAGAGAGAGAAGGGAAATAAACAAAGAGACTCATGCTCAACCTCCTGGCTCTCCTCCCCCCTGCACCACGCAGGTACTTAAAACAAACAGCCCTCCTTCCTTCCTCTGCTTTAACTGGACGACTCCAGCTGAACTGCTGTCTGATTCATGTCTAAAATCGAGGAAAACATGTCATCTGCTTCTTTTTTTAAAAAAATATTTTTTTCCCCCCTGAAATTAAGGCATTTTTTATTTGTTTCATTTCATCTGTGCCACTAAGTGAGGCTGTGTGCATCAGAATTGTCTGATATCTTGCACATTCCCATCCAGGAGTCACTTTCATCAAAACCCCGCACATTTTAGGTCTTCTACCCTCTACTTCTTTTCAGGAAGGGTGTGAGTTCTGGAAATCAACGCATTGCGATGTCACAAAGGGCACTGATACCTCTCCGGGATTAATGACAGCACTTCCTGTTAAGGTGCTGATTCCGCCCACTGAGACCATCTGATGGCAGCTGTGTTGTTGCTCCCTTCCAAACATGTGGAAGGTTCAGCAAAACATCAGCTGTTTCTGAAGCTTAAATGTTTTGCTGGAGGCTTTAAACACCAGGCAAAGTGTTCTGTTTCCTGAAGACCTACCATGACTTCTGACTCCTATTTTTCTATTTTGTGAATGTGAAATAATTCAGATAACACAGTACATAATACATCCCCCCAAAAATGTATTTGACAGTCATCCTCTCTCAGTTCAAGCAGTCAGCAGGGAAAATTGTTTCTTTAAAAAACAAACCAACACATGTAATTATTTGTTTTTGATATTTTCAATCATCAAATGGTACTTTTCCCAACAGTATGGTGCAATTTGTTTTTTGTTTTTTTTGTTTTTTGTTGCTTGTTTGTTTTTTTTACAAAAACTATTATAGTGTAATGGTAAATTGTTATTGTTATAAGTATGGTTATTGTTATTATTGTTCGCCTGGTAACTTTTTTTTGTAATTGTCATATGGCATCCTGCTGGACAGAGGCATTACATGGCAATGGAAGAGATGAATCCCAGTTTATATTCAGAATGTGATGAATCAGTTCAGGAATAAGGGGCAGAAACACGAGTTCAGGGATTTTTTTTTTATCTAAAAAAACAAAATTACCCAAAAGGTTGCCACAGAATAACGTGCAATGATATTTATGAACTTTAATGGTGCTCAATGTTTTTGTTTTTCGTTTTTTTTACACAAATCACAGCAGAAATGGCATTATTTTAGTTTGAAACAAACAATAATAGTGGTAATAATATTTATAATGATGATCATATCAATAAAATGGAATGAGATTTTTTTCTTTGTCTTTTTTTTTTTTTTTACTTCATTGGATAAAGTGAAAACAGATTTTTTTCTTTCTTTCTTTCTCCTAACCACTTAACGGATAACCAGATTGGCTATCTATTTAAATATCTTCAGGTAAACCTGTTAAGCCATAACTACAAGTGTACCCTGTGTAACACATTTATTTCAATTATTTAAAAAAAAAAAATCAAATAAACACTGACAAAGCCAACCTGGTGTGACCCTCTGGGCCACTGCAAACTGGGCCGAGTCACTCTGGTTTTACTGCGACTGGAGTCGGTGGTCACGTGCCGCAGAATGAAGTGGAAAAGATGATGAAAGCCTCACATATTTCAGAGGAAGTGAAGTACAGCCCAGCATCTGGAATTCCTCAAACATCCTGCAATACACACACACACACACACACACACACACACACACACACACACACACACACACACACACACATCTGATGGAGAAACTGCATGTGCAATGAAAAAGTCAGAAGAGTGAGGAGAGCAGTGCTTATTTCATAGATTTGGGGTGCATTCCCCTCCCCCCTCTCATTTATGTCAAAGTGGCTCATTTTTCTTCACCCTCTGCAAAATTAAACATTTTATGAGGCTTCATTTTCAAGCCAAACCTCCTCCTCCTCTTCCTTCACCACCTCCTCCTCCTCTTACCACAAGTATCTCCAGTCTGCTCTCTGTTTTAGTACATCATGAAAATATCACTGCAGTGCTAAACAACAAGCATGGTGCACCGCAAGATCAAGGTAAACAACCGCCAACTTAGAGAGCAACAACAACAACAAAAAAAAAATAAACCTCCTGACAACATTATTGGCATAGATGTGTATTTTGCTGTGAGAAATATTCTTCCGTGGAGACCAAAAGATTTTTTTCCAACTCTTTGTCTGAGACTTTAAATAACCACCTTAATGGTTAAACTACAAAAAACGTCTGTCTTCGCCAGACGTCAAACATTCAAAGACTTCCAACACATAATGCTACTACAGTTTTAAAATACTCTGAACACTGTGCACGCTGACTGACTCAATCTTTTTGCTCATCCCTCTGCGTCCATCTGCGAAGCCACTTTCCTCCCTCGACAGGCCAAACCAGTCACCTGGACTTCCCATCACAGCCTGCTGGTCTCTGTCCCGCACAATAAGGCACTGACACAACGGATAAAGATGATCTACGCTAAAGTCAAGACAAGTCACAATGGCCTAAGGCCAGGCAAATGTATTTGTATGGTGAAATCCATTGGGGAAGTGGCTTGAGATAATGAAAGAAATAATGACTACATTAAAATTATAAAGAAATTATTCAGATTACAAGAGCATTTAAAATATGAAAATAAACCCTAAACCAAGAGATTGAGAACATTTATTTAAAAAATAAAAAAAACATTTAAAAGATGATTAAAAGGCTTCAGCAAACAATAATGTTTCAGCCCTGATTTAAATGAGCCAACAGTTTCAGCCTCAGACCTCGTGTGTTCAGGAAGTTGTTATTGGATGTTCCACAGGTGAGGGTTTATAGTAGCTAAATGCTGCTTCACATTGCTTGGTTTGGTTTCTGGGAACACTCAGTAGCCAGGTCCTAAGGTGAGATCTTTTCCTAGGGAACTAATATTAAATCGTGAAAATATTTTTGTCCCAGACCACTCAATGCTTTGTAGACCGACAGTAAGAGTTAAAAATCCATTCTTTGACTCACAGGAAAGCCGTGCAGGTGATTGTGGTAATTATTGTATGACGCATTCCATGGAGGTGAACGGTAAACAGTCCCTCAAAACACATGCTATGAAATAATAATGTAAGAATGCGGATTGTGCATTTGAAGACAATTTGAGGGAGTGAGACTGGTACCGTTCACCTCCATTGTGTCTGCTGAGCAGATGTCGTCTCTGCCCCCTGGATGGCAAAAGAATAGGCTCTGATAATTAAAGTGAATGCACTGACTCATATGACTACAGGGATTATGGCAGTCGGCCAGTTTGCCAAAATGTTGAACTATCCCTTTAAAGCAGCTCTAGGTAACTTTTCGACCATAAAATTATGATTCCAAACTCAGGAAAGCGGTACATAACCGATTAATAGGATCAATGGTGCCGCCTCGGCAGTGAGAGGGGGGTTATGCCGGCTGTAACTGCACTGCGTAACTTTCAAGCGCGACCCGACACGCCGGACAAACCACTTTACAGCAAGGTCACACGTTTATTTAGAGGCGGTTTCACATACTACTATTTCAAATACATAAGATTATAAAATGACGTAATGGAACCCAATAATTAACCTCGCTGAAAGACGAAGTAATAAAAGTGTTGAACGTTTGCTACGACGTTATTGTCAATGTCTGTTTTGCATTTCATATTGGTGTTTTTCCTGAACACATACAAGCGCTCCAGCTAGGCCACTATTTGTATTTTCCCCCATCAATAAACTAGCGCTGCAGCGTGTTTACTTCGGCACTTCGCCATTTCCACCAAAAGTTACCTAGAGCTGCTTTAATGAGAAGACAAACTGGAATCCACACTCACAGTCGCACAAACAATTTAGAGTCCTTATTTGGATGTCACAAATACAAAAAAATTATTAGTGACACCTCATAAAGAAAAAAGGAACTGAAAGAGGGCACAGACGTTCAGATTCCGTGAAGCGACTCTGACGTTGGCTCTGATTTAGACCACTTTTTTTTTTTTTCGTCTTCCGTTTTGGAACATTTTTGCTTTGACCCGTTTTGTCACTTCCTCATGATCTCATGAGATGTCTGCATGTGGTCCATGGGCATTTTGCACATGACTTCTTTATATGAAACAACGTCAAGCAGTTTTGTAACAGAGAGACATCACAAGTCATGACAGGGGCCAAAGGGCCAGACACGTAATCGTGAACATGTGTTCCAACAAATAAGATGCACCTTTTTGATGTGCTAATCACTGCTCAAGTTTAAAACCTGATTTGAGCTCAGATTTCATCAATGAGAAATCTGGTTCAGCAGCTTGAGAAAGAGAATTGAGTCTGTGAGCTTTGGGAAAAATACTTCAGAGACAGTTTTGAGTTGATACCAAAGACACATTTTAGTTCCCCCTGAGTCACTCTGCATCATCTCCAGTAACGCCTGCAGCAGCCATGTTGGCTCCGTGTCCCTCTTCCTTCTCCTCTTTCCTTCTCCCCCATCAGCCATTTTACTGTTGAACTCGTTCAGTCTGAACATTGCAGGAACAACCATCAAGGCTCAGCACTCCTTCTCATCTCCAGCAGGAAGTGGCCCAGGCAGCTGCTTGCAATTCAGCCCAAGACTTTGTTTGGGTGACCTACATTATGGCTCCTTGAAAAAAAAGCAACTCTAACAGCACATTTTTACTTTTTCTCCTCGTTTCCCTTTCTGCCTATTTTTTTCCAGTGCTAAATATAATCTATTTCAGTCGGCACTTTAGATGCATGTGAGGTAAGAAGTACTGTATATGCCTTCAAAATGGCAAGCTAGATGTGTCAGTAGCACATGTTGTTTCTCCACATCTGAAGAACTTCAGTTTAATTTGTCAAAAATGCAATCACGTTAAAGCAATGTAGTGTGTTTTACATTCCTGTACTAATGCTTCCAACCATTCTTCCTGTAACTATAAAGCCTACAAATGACTTAACTTACAATATTTCTGATCTTGTTTTCAAGCAAAGACAATTTCCAAAGCTTGTTAACAAACTGTTGGACAGAAAAAGGACAAATGATTTAGTGCAGCCTTCAGGGCCAGTTCCCACATAGTCATACAAAGTTCAACATGCTATTATGAGTCGTCCTGCCAGACATGGCAGCCAGGGTGGGTGCCCCACACTACAGGAACACCCAGTTCAGGAAGTGGTCTTATTTGGGTGCAGGTTGCTGACTCAGAACCTTCTTGAGCCCCCTCTGACTCTGCATCGGTGGGGGTGGCGGGGAGGCTACGCATCCCGCTGCCAGAAATCCATTTCCTGTTCCTGGCAATGGGTAGAAGTACAAAGAGGCTTCTGCTAACTCCCCAGCCTCCACCCTTGCACACTGACCTCACCTTGGACCCACTAATACACCCCCTACACACCACCACCACCACTATGCCTTTATGCATCCATAGCCGACTCCTGCACAATGAGCAACATCTGGTTCTCATTTACCCCCAAAAACCAAAACAACCCCAGAAGGAGGAGGAGTTGGCAGCTGAGGAGATTCACAGAATGGCAGGATGTGAGAGGATGAGAGCCACGAAAGGGGGGTTATTTCTTACACTGGGTACAGTTGGAGAGTGAAACGTATCACCTTTTTCGCATCCCACACCCTCTGTGGCCCTGGTTGAAACCTCTCCACACCTCCTGAAACAACACGCAGTCAGCATCTTGGGTCAAACGTACACAATAAGTGGAGACGAGGAGATGGGAGGCGAGGCGAGGGGCTGCTGGTATTTAGGGGGGAAACGCCACAGAAAAGAATCTGCAACTCAGCGGCAGGCGGCTGTAATTACAGTGGAACTCTGCAACAAGACAAAGAGAGAAAATAAAGAGGGGGCAGATGTTGGGGGAGTGTGGAGCCAAGAGTTTGAGAGAGACTTACCTCATTTTGTAAATAGCCTGTTTGTCACCTTTTTTTTTTTTTTTTTTTGCCTTTTTTGTGTTGACTCAGCAAGCATATCCAGCTAGACAGGGTCTGCAAAATGTATTCGCTGCACTTTTTATTGTAAACACAAAAACCTATGTTAAAATAACTCACATTGCCCCTCAATCATAACACGAGCATTGAAATTCCCCCTTTACTGCTGATTTGTGTGCATTTCATAACCTTTCAACTTCTGAAGTGTTAAAAGTTGAAAGCTGATGCAAAATGTTTTTCCACCAGAAACACTTCAGACCAGAGCTCAAGCTCAGCTCAAAAACCAGGAAAATCCCACAAGGAATCACTTTTGTGGGATAGAAGAGGCTATAAAAACCAGCTGTCGTCTGCTGATCAACTTTGCCAGTGGCAGGAGTTTGGTCTTCTAGAAAATAAATTGGAATTATTCTAGGAGACACATTATATTTAAGACCGTTCAAATCATTTTTTCTTTATCGGTCATGGAGCGGTTGGTCACACTTGAATGTACTTGTTGCTCACACTGAACGTTCAAAGATGTGAACTTGCAAGAGCAGTGCACTCCCTTTTTTTGTATCCAAATGAAAGTAGGATCGCAACACTTGGCCGTGTGTGTGTGTGTGTGTGTGTGTCCAAAGGTTCTGAATCAGTGACTTTATCTGCTAGCTCCTCCCTTCCTCTGCTCACTCCTCCCCTCCACCCACCTTCACTTTTGACCAAAATCCGACAAAATGGCGTTTCTACCTACACACGGACACAAGTTGGAAAAGGCTGCACTCTAGTGGAAAGGAGAGATATTGCTTTCCCGACAACAACAAAAATTTAAAATGAATGTTCTTCATGTTGAATATTTTTATTTCAGAGATTTATGAGAGGTGAAAAGCAACAGTAAGGAAAGAAAAATGACAAATCCTTATAAATACATCTAACAATATGTAAATAAAACACTGAAACAAGACTGCTAACTTTGGGGTTTCTTCTTTACCAAGAGCTTCCCTTTAGGTTTGAGTAAAAGGGATTTCTTGTGTTCTTCTATCCTTCTGTTCTCTGCTTGTTTTTCCTTCCACGCCTCTATCCCTTGGTCCACCTCATTGCTGAGCATCACGATGCGTCTCTGTCAAGGAAACCAAGGTTGACAAATGCCGTGTGGAAGAGAGACAGGCCAGTTCAAATGTGCATGTTAAAATAAGAGGACAAACACAATATGTGCTGAGACTCACAGCTAAAGCTTCCCTCTCCTGCTTTCTTCTTAACTGTCCTTTTAGCGCAGGTGCTGGTCGTCCGTCTGCAACGATGCACAAACATACATTAACAACTGTAAATCTTAATTACATGATTAAAAACAAACATTTAAATCATACCTGCAAAGGACCAGTCAGGTAAATCTGTCAAAGGACCATATTCTGTGCCACTACGAGCCAGTCCATGTCTGAAAGCAAATGTGAAAAATTGTAATATGACAGCGGCGACATAAAATGAAAAGGATGACAAAACTGTCAGCTTGACAGTTGTGTGCTTTAGTATTTGTGACTTGTGTTGTACTCCCCCGTCTCGACTTGTATTTTTATATCAATTGTTCACTGTAGCACTGTGGGCCCTTGACAAACGCAGTTTAAACCTTCTGTATGTGCAACAGATTATTGCAGAATTGACATTATCGCAACCTTAACCAAGATTTTAGACAAATCCGTTTGATGAAGACAGAACAAGTCGGTGTAGGGTTTATATATTCACTACATGTTGCATCTATAAGCGGAGCCAAACGTTTGACTCCGATGGCCCATCATCGTTTAAAGGCATTACTTGCCAAACAAATTATTTTGGTGGTGTCAGGTGAAAATTGGCGACTCACTCTTAAGTACCAATTTAGTGACGCTGAAAACTAATCCTGGGCGATATTTCCCCTAACCCGTCAGTTGAGTTGACACTTTGCACACAGCAGGCCTGGGTCATTAGAAGACATTTACGTACTCTTTTCTCCATTGTCCTCCGGCACGAACTGCGCATGTTGTGCTGAGATGTCTGGTGGAGAGCCTGAGAACTGCAAACAGTCCACGAAAAGACACGTTACTTTTTGGGGAGCATTTCGAGTTTGTGGCGAGCACGACATAGCTGTTAGCATTAGCACTAGCATCAAAACCTTTTCCATTTAAACCGCGTTGGTGAGCAGTTTTCTATCAAACACAGGCTACTTGTACAAGACGGTGGGCGACGGTTTGGGTCTTCGAACCGTACAAAGGAGACATTTCCTGAATAACCTCTGCCTCACCTGAACTGCACCATGTCCTCACGGACGCCGCCATGTTGCCTGCAGTGTCTTCTGTAACCCGCTAGAGGGCGTTAAATACACGGCAGTCTTGACTTGCCGTGTTTCTTACCGAGCAGAAACTTGGAGAGTCTTCAATTAAAGTGTAAAACTCGAAACACGGAATCGCAGGAAGAAATCTTCGACTTGAAGAATGATAGGGTTAGGGTTGTTCATCTGGACTCTGTTTTACATCGATTTTCTGTACTTTTGTCGTAACCCTGTCTGTTTTTCACCCCGCACGGTAATTATTGAAATAAATTCTAATAATAAAAAAAAAAAAAGTAAAGAAAGAAATTGTTACAAAACCTTCTTCAAATTTAACTTAAGAAGACACACCTATTTGAGGTTGAACATTTCTTTAAGTCTGTCAGGGGCAGGGGAAAGTGTTTTCAAGGTTTTCACAGTGTTGTAGGCCTACTTATTTCTAGTTTATAGTATCTAACGCAAGTGTTTTGTTATTTCTTGTCTTCTTCTCTTTTTTTTACACCTCCGTGCCACTATATTGGTACATTATATAAAAAAAAACAGAGATAAGATATTGATTTCACTTTTCAAAATTCCCAGATATAATAAATGAGCAGGATTTCTGCCTACCTGGGAAAATCTAAACACTAGCTATCTTAGGGATTTGGGTGAGCTTTGCAAAGTCTGACAAAAACAACCACAATGAAATCATCAAGATTTTCTCACCTCCAGACGGGACAAGCTGCATTTAGGATTATGGAGTTTGTGAACACTAGCTCCATGACCTGTGTGCACTTTTGAAGAAAAGCAATGCTCAGCTGCAAATGAGGAGAAACTCTTTTTGCAGGCAACCTCAAAAAAGTTATATTCAAAATGATTATTTCCCCCAAACAGACTCTCTGTGTATGCTCCAGAAGAGTTCTGAAATCCATATTTCCATTTGTAATTACTGTATAGTTTATTTTTTGCTGTTGTTTTTCTAATTTGGGATCAATAAAGTCTATCTATCTATCCATCTTCCTCACATTTAAAAAGATGTATATAAACTTTGGATGCAGGATTTTGAAAACATACTGCCTTTTTTCTCATTGCTGTCGTACATTGACTGAAACGAGAGTGAATGAAATGGACCATCCAAACATTTTGATCACCTTGCATAATTTTTTCTCTCTCGAACAAAACTTTGTTTTCCTAACTGTCCCTGCGGGTAGAAAGTAAGCAAACAAGCCAGAGGGGCCAATATTCAAATAAAGGAATGCATGCATTTTCTTTTCTTTTCTTCTCCATCTCCAGGTGCGTTTCAATTGAACAGCGAGGCAAACAAGGAAGGAACAGCCGCTGCTCTTCAAAGTGTACTTCTTTGTGTGTGTGTGTGTGTGTGTGTGTGTGTGTGTGTGTGTGTGTGTGTGTGTGCCCAGGGTACTAAGCCCAGAAGAATTTCTCTGTTAGCTTTGCAGACATGTTGCCACTCGCAGCCGGTGTGAGTTCAACGCTTGAGTGTGCAGAGCACAAACCCTCCTGAGTGAGAGAGTGAGAGAGTGAGTGCAGGGACTCCGGTGGGACCGCAGGGGCCGTGCAGGGCTCCGTGCACACCGAGATGGTTGGTGGTGGTGTTGGTGGGGTTCCAGGGGGTTGATATATACAGCCGACAAGTGTCTCAACACCCGTGTGCTTCAAAGGGGCAGCACACCAGTCGGGTTGCGTTCGTGAACCGCCACCCAGCAGCCCGGTCTGAGGCCGACCGAGGCGGGTCACCACCGGGATGTTTACCCTGGAGCCTCCTTGGAGAACTCAGACACGCCGAAAAAATTCGCCGGCCGCCTCACACCGCCGTATCCCTCCACCACATTCCACAGGCTGGTGGTACAACAAAGTAGTGCGGTTGCCTTAACGACGCGCTTTCGACGCCAACCCTTTTTTTTTTCTTTCTCCTTTTTTTTCCTTTTCTTGAAACAATGTAACAGGAAACTATTTCATGTATTTTTGACCTATTGTGAAACCCACTATAGTACGAGCTTTATTGTATTTGCGGGTGTATTTTCATTCTGGAATAAGTTTGAAGGTCCACGTTGACCTTTTTTTTTTGCACAAGCAAATTATTGTATAAATTTACACGTTTACGTCACAAACAAGACAGTTGTTTTTAGGACACAAAGAAGTGCAGAAGTGTTTTATAGTTGTTGTTTTTTTTGCCACCCCACCATTGCAAATAAAAAGAGACGAAAATATTTATTTACCTCGTGAAAACTGAATATCGGTTTCATTTAATCACACCTGCAGGAAGAAAACTGTAAACATTAAACTCGTGTAGGTACATTTGAAGTCATTACATCCCGAGAAGCTGTGTTGTCCGATCGTTCTTTTCTTTTTTTAATTGAAAATAATAATTTTAGTTTTACACACGTTAAACCGAGTTCCTGTTGCTCAACACGTGTGATATAACTTATTCAGTGGACATTTACACTCCTCCCTTAACCAAACTCTCAGTCCAGTCAACACCGCTGCTGACTTGGGGTTGGAACACCGTTAATTTCTGTAAAGGGCAGCTCCTGCGGCCACTCAATCCACTTTTCTTTCGTATGAATGACGAAACGGCCATGGCTGGAGGAAAGGTGTCCCGGCCTGGCTGCCTGCCTGCTGGGGGGAAACCAGCCGCCGCTCGCTGATAAAAGCGCAGCGCTTTGTCATTCCCCGTGAAACATCGCAACATTCACCGGTGATTTTGACTCTTCAAAATAAAAGCTAGAGCGTAGCCACGTTCGAGACCAAAAATCGTTGATCGTCGAGTCTTGGCTGACACGGCTAGGTGCGTGACATTTTTTCATATCAGGAAGACGTAGTGGATTAAACAGTAGTCTACATAAAACACGTTTAAAGTGAACGTCTTTGAGGTGGGGACGCACAGTTTCGCAAAGCAGAAGCATGGTGACTTCAATTAAAGTGTGAAACTCAAACATGGAATCGCAAGAAGAAATCTTCAACTAGAAGATTCTTCTTGCCCTATTCTTCTCTGGACTCTATTTTACATCGATTTTCTGTACCTTTTTGCCGCAACCCTGTTTGTTTTTCACCCTGCTAATTATTGAAATACATTTTAAAATTAAAGAAAGAAATGGTTACAAAACTTTCTTCAAATTTAAATTGAGATTATTGAATTAAATATATTTAATTGAGATATTTAAAGTTGAACATTTGTTTAAGTCTGTCAGTGGCAGCAGGGGGAAAGTGTGTTTTCAAGTTTTCTGTTTGTAGGCCTACCAAACCTTTATTCTGAAAGGTCAGCAGCGGAGCCAGCATGAACGCACCGTGGTGAAGTCGACGCTACCGTAAAAGCGGCGACGAAGGGGGGAGGCAAGTCATTATTTTAGGGGGAAGAAAGAAAGAAACAAAGTTGTCGACGGAGCTGCACACGGGGAGGGATTTTATTGATCTGCAGCGACTCTCTGGGCCCCGCAGCGCTCCGTCGCTCGGATGGAACTATAACGGAGCGGCAGCAGCCTCAACTCCATTTCCGTTTTGTCCCTTTTGAAACTTCTTCGCTGCTATTTTTGTTTCTCCTTTGAAACGGCTCTCTCTCTCCAGATGATAAAAGAGGGCAACAAGCTGGTGGACGGATGGTAGCTGCCGCTCCGCGTCTCTTTCCCTGCCGGACGCATCATCACCGCCACCACCACCACCAACACCACCATCATCATCATTTTCGAACTGATATTTTCTCTCGCCCTTTTCGGGGATGAATGGCAGAAGTTGGGTGAGTCGACTCAGTGTGTGTGTGTTGCACGGACGCAAGTCTTGTCCCGTCTTACGCCGGATGAAGCCACATGAAGCGGGGAGATCCGAGCTTGCACCCCCACTTTGTGCTACTTCTACATACATATAACGAGATAGAGATCGCAGACGGTAGCCGCCGTGCACCGGGACCCAGGCGAGCCCACAAGTTCCGGGCGGACACAAGGCGAGCGTGAAGGGATGCAGATGTGGAGCCACACGAGGGGCCACAAAGGAGGCCCTCCTCGGCGGAGACCATAGGACACGCTCCACCGTCCGTCCCCTGGATGTACGTGCGGCTCCTACTTCCTGTCTGGGACCGACTTTGAATTCAGTGCGTGTAATAAGAGTCCGATGGATTCCTCCTCAGCCAAGCTGCGTCCTCACCAGCTCCTTCACATGAGGGCCAAATAGATGGTAGATAGAAGATCTCTGTCATGTAGCCACCTTGGCATGTCCTAACTGTCTTATTTATCAGTTCTTTTTAATTTATTTTATATGTGTGTGTATATAAGGGAACATTTTTTTTTTTTTGTAAAGCATCGGTAATTTTAAGGACTTTTTGAAAAAAAATAATTTTCTGTTGTTGATTTTTCATCTGCTGTATATTTGAGCACATATCACAGTGCGGCACAGGACTTGACTTTTGCCCAGACGGGTTGAAAAAAACAAAACAAGAACGAGGCTTTATCATGGAGAAGCCAATCAGCAAGTTGCTTGGGAAGCTGAAGCTGACAGACTCAGGCAGCGTTAAATTCAGCGGCCTCAAGAAGAAGCATGACACAGCGGCCAACAACTCCAACAACAGCAACGCCAACACCGCCAGCTCGTCTGGAGGGGGCGGCGGCGGTGGTGGCGTGGTGCCCCCAGCCGCCGTTCCCTCCGTGGTGGTCTCGCCCTCCAGGCTCGGCCAGGGCCAGGCTGCCCCTGGAGGAGGAGGAGGTGGAGGAGGAGCAGGAGGAGGTTGCGGACTGGGACTGGCGCCCTCGCAGCTTCTGGCACCCACGGCGCCCTCCCCAGCAGGGGGTGGTGACGGCGAGCAGCAACCCCCCCTACACCCTTCCTCCTCTCTGGCACCGCTCAGGCGCCGCTCCCCCCAGCAGAGGGCCTCCTGCTACCTGGGCGAGGGCGTGGATTCGCACCTGCGGCGCGAGTCGGGCCTGGGCCCTGAGATGGACCCGCTGGGCTCCCGGGGGTCCCTCAACCAGCGGCGCTACTCGCTGGAGATGCAGCAGCTGGTCCGCCGCCAGCAGCTCCTCTCCCAGACGCCCCCCCCACTCTCCGTGCCCCCTCCGTACCCGGCCGCCGGCTACGGGTCGGCCCCCCGGGGTGGCGGTGGTGGCGGCGGGGTTCTGATGGAGCCCGGCTACCTCTCGGAGCCCGAGCGGCACAAGCGTCTCTCGCTGCAGGAGTCGCTCTTCTACAAGCGGCTGAGCACCGGCGGCGAGCTGTGGGAGAGCAACCGGCCGGCGTCCCTCTCGCACCCGCCGCACCGCACCTGCGACATGACGGGTGGGGGAGGGGGCGGCGGGGGCCTGGCGGGGGGTTTCTTCTACCCGACGGGCCCGACGGTGAGCCCGCGCTCCTCTTTCAGCCTGCAGGAGTCGGTTCTGGTCAGCCCCAGGTCCAGCTTCGCCTCCAGCACGGCCAGTGGGGGAGGTGGTGGGGGAGGGGGAGGCGGAGGAGGGGGAGGCGGCGGGGGGAGCCCCATGGGGAGCCGCTGCAGCAGCAACCGCACCAGCGGCATCAGCCTGGGCTACGACTCGCGCTACTCGGCCTCGGGGGTCCTGCCCCTGCTCCCCCTGCAGCAGCAGCAGCAGCAGCAGCAGTCGCCCTGCCTGCAGCCTGGCGGCGCCCCGGGAGTCTACGGGGCGGCGGGCCGGGCCGGGATGACCCCCGTGGAGGTCTGGACTCAGTACCTGGACCAGGGGCTGCGGCCGCCGGCCCACGACAGCCGCCACTCGTACCCACCAGCAGTTGGCAGCCCAGCGGCCGCCTGCTACCAGGGCGGCCCGGAGTGGTGGGACGAGCAGCAGCAGCAGCAGCTGCATCAGCAGGCCGAGGCCAGGGCCCGGTACTCAGACCTGCCCGGGACCCGGTACCAGGAGGAGCTCACCCGCCTGCTGCTGAGGGACGCGGCCAGGGAAGGCGAGCGGCTCCCGGACTGCCTGAAGCTGATGGAGTCCAAAGCCAGCAGAGCGACAATGGCGCCCACCAAGACCCCCGAGGAGCCGGGGGTCGCTGGAGAGAGGGAGGCCCCGGAGAACCGGCAGGAGTACTTTGGTAAGATTGGTTCTGTTTTTATAGTCGACTCCAGTTAAATCTAAAACAGGGGTGGGCAAACTTTGAGTGGTGGGGTCACAGTGGGTTCTGAAGTGTCACAGAGGGGCCGGATGGAGTGTTTTGTGATCCATCTCCATCCACCTGGATGGAGGTGGATGGCTCAGGGTCTTGGGGGGTCTGCTGGGGTCTCTCCTAGCTGTCAGGCCCTTTATTAGGGCCACATAGAGACTTTATTAGGGCCACTCGCACTCACATACGCACCTATGGACAATTTAGAGTTTCCAATCCAATTTTGTGGGAGGAAGCTGGAGAACCCGGAGAGAACCCAACAACTGGGAGAACATGCAAACTCCACACAGAAAGGCCCCAGGAGACCCTGAGAATCGAACCCACGACCTTCTCGCTGTGGGGCAGCAGTGCTAAGCACTGCGCCACTGTGTCGCCTGTGACCCACCTCATAGGAGGAGAGAACATATCATGGGAGATGTAGAAAACATGTTGGTTTAATGTCAATTGAAAATGAACCAAAGCAAAGTTGCAACAAAATCAGTGTCTTTGAAACTCCACGGTATTTTGTTCTTTATTGAAATAACTCTGAAAACATTGAAAAAATGGTTTGATGAACAGTTATTTTATGACTCACTGACTATCAAAATCATTTCTTGAAGTATTGGATTAAAAAGCTTAATGGGCCCCGGGCTCTAGTTTGTCCCACGCCTGATCTAAAGAGTCTAAAGACCGATGTCCTCCTCACAGCGCGTTTGCAAAACACAGTATGGAGGTCATGCAACATCCGTCCGCAGTGTGTTATTATGGTCTTCCTCTCCAGCCCGGTGTCAGATCACAGGTGCCCCCCCAACCCGCCCTACACGCACACACACACACACACTCCCACTCCCCCCCCCCCCTCCCCAAATGAAAGGCCTGTATGGATGGATGGATGCGCAGATTAATAGTTGAAAGACGGTATGGACACAGGCCTGCGCAGACACGCTGGGGGAAGCTGATCCAGACAAGTCAGTGTGAATGAAGAAAAACACACACACACACAATCACTGGATCACACCTGTAGCCAAAACATCACATCAGGTCAGCTGACCAATGAGGAGCTTGGGCTAATGTAGCGTCGTCGCTAATAACACAGCTCCTTATTTACACAGCTCCAAATGCCACCGTGAGTCACCCGGGACTGTGTGTGTGTGTGTGTGTGTGTGTGTGTGTGTGTGTGTGTGTGTGTGTGTGTGTGTGTGTGTGTGTGAGACACAACGGAAGGATGTGTGTGTGTGTATGTGTGTGCAAATCTGTGTGTGTGTGTAACAACGGATAGATGGATAGATTTAAGGGTGTGTGTGTGTGTGTGTGTGTGTGTGCGTGCGTGCGCGCGTGTGTGTGTGTGTGTGTGTGTGTGTGTGTGTGTGTGTTTGAGCGGCAGGGTGTGCTTCCCCCTCTCTAGATGACTTCAGGCCACAGTAACGCACATCGTGTGTGAGTCATGTGCGTATGCGTGTGCGCGCGCTTCTGTGTGTGTGTGTGTGTGTGTGTGTGTGTGTGAGACTGCTCGGCGTGTGCAGGGGCGGTGTGCTGCAGCCTGTTTTTCTGCTCAGGTATGCGAGCCCGGAGGGGACAAACAACACTGTCCTCCTCTGAGCCAGTGGGGCCGAACCAGGAGCATCACCACCAGGAGACATTGAAATCATTTCTCCCAGAGTGCTTTGCCAGTTGTGGAAGTGTTCTCTTCCAAGCGCTGCTGCCCCCAGAAGGTTAAAATGACAGCGTGGAAGTTGGAGCATGGGGTTTTTTAAAAGCCAGTGTATTGACTTTGGCTGGGGACTTTGTGCCAACTGCGGAGACGCTCCCAGCCTGGTGGCACTGCTCATGTTTGTGGCCTCCCAAAGCCACATGAAGGAGGCAGGAAGGAAAGAATGAAGATTACAGGAAGAGGAGAAAACTGCGGCTCCAACCTTCGCAGCACTTTGTCGGATTTAGCGACTGCCTCGTCTTCTTCTTCCCGTCGCCCTTCAGGGGGTCGTCACTGAGAACGCTCACTCTCTGCCTCACTCTCTACCTCACCCTCTGCCTCACTCTCTGCTTCCACCTCACCCTCACCCCCACCTCACCCTCACCCCCTGCTTCCACCTCACTCTCTACCTCATCCTCACCCTCTGCCTCACTCTCTGCTTCCACCTCACCCTCACCCCCTACTTCCACCTCACCCTCCACCTCACTCTCTACCTCACCCTCACCCTCTGCCTCACCCTCCACCTCACCCTGTGCCTCACTCTCTACCTCACCCTGTGCCTCACTCTCTGCTTCCACCTCACCCTCACCCCCTGCTTCCACCTCACCCTCCACCTCACTCTCTACCTCACCCTCACCCTCCTCCTCACCCTCTGCCTCACTCTCTGCTTCCACCTCACCCTCCACCTCACTCTCTACCTCACCCTCACCCTCTGCCTCACCCTCCACCTCACCCTGTGTCTCACTCTCTGCTTCCACCTCACCCTCACCCCACCCCCTGCTTCCACCTCACCCTCTACCTCACCCTCACCCTCTACCTCACTGTCTACCTCACCCCCTGCTTCCGCCTAACCCTCCATCTCACCCTCTGCTTCCTCCTCACTCTGTGTGCTCTGCTACTTCACAGTCACCAACGCGACGTAAACACACTGTTGTCTTTGTCATGCTATCATTAGCGAGTGGCACTAGATTAGCTACAGTTTATCCTGAATTTTAGATTCACTCCTCTAGGTTGCTGGAATTCCAAGCAGCAGCAGCAGCAGCTTTAATCTCCAGTTTGCTCAAATTGAGGGGTTCAAAGTTAAACTCTTTCTTGCGGAGATCTTAAGACCTTTAAATTTATCTCCCCTTTTTCTGGGTCGCCTGCCAAGAAAGAAAGAATGGTTGGTTGGATGCTTGGTGGTGGTGGTGGTGGTGGCGGCGGGGGGTCAGATCCGGCGGAGTTTCCCTTTAATAACAGACGGTGCCGTGGATGAGCACACGGGCTGGCATGAGCAAGCGGCTTTTTAACTGCGCAAAAAAAAAATCAAAAAATCCCCCTCGGCCGGCGCGAGAAACCCGAGGATTAGCCGGTGTTGACACGGCGCAGAGTCGGATTTCACACACATCCTCTCGGAACGCGCCGTAAACACAGCCTCCCCAGAGATTTCTCCCCACTTAAATACATGTTTGTCTCACCCCCACCTTCCCTCCCTCCCCCAACCCAACTCATCTTTTCTTTTTATTTTCTTTTTTCATTTTCCACTGTGCTGGCAGGAACCTGCGTGAAGTGCGGGAAAGGCGTGTACGGAGCGGACAACGCCTGCCAGGCGCTGGACAGCCTCTATCACACACGCTGCTTCACCTGTGTGTCCTGCGGTGAGTCAACACACACGCACACACACACGCTTGTTTTCACCCATGCAAGACCAAAAAACGCAACAAAACAAAACACGCTTTACATTATTCTTCATCATTGATTCACAGTTTAATAATTTATCCTTACACTCATGAAATATTTCACCCTTACATATTTTTTTTTAACTCAACAAAAATCGACACATTTTCAAATCGTCACCGATCCCATTTCAAAGTTTCATTCCCAAAAAAGAAACACATCATCAGAGGGAGGTAGGGAACAGGAAAATACAGGTAGGAAAAAAGATTTTTGTTTTCTTTTATTTATTTACAATTCCCTATTATTTATTATATATTGTTTTCCCCTTTTGATATGTTTATTTCTGATAATATTATAAATACCCAAACACAAGCTAAGAGTTTCTTTGTCCGTCAATTTGGTTTGATAATCAAATAATAACATATTAATAACATAAATAACATGTTTGATAATATGTTTATACAATCTTGCAACACTTGTGTGTAATAGAAAATGAATAGCAATACAATAAGGTGATGTACGTAAGATCCTGTGATTCAATAAAAACATTTGAAACAAAAAAGAAACATCTGTATTTAACATGGGTTACCTTACATCATTCAAAGGCACTCAACCCTCTTAACATATATTTATTTTCTGTCAATTTAAATAAACTTTGAAATACCGATGGAAAGACTTTTATTGTGAAATGTGGGTGTTGAAGCCATTTTCTTTGCTTCTGTCGCGCAGCTCGCACCCTGAGGAACAAGGACTTCTACAACGTCAACGGCTCTGTGTACTGTAAAGAGGATTACATGGTAAGGAGTCGCGTCCTTTGTCGTCTGGCCGACTCGCATCGCACACAAACTCTGGTTTGTGCGTCTGGAACGGCAGGATTGATTGTCCCTCGGATGATAATCTCCCCGTCCTGATTACAGTTTTCAGGATTCCAGGCTGCAGCGGAGAAGTGTAGCGTGTGTAACCACCTCATTCTCGAACAGGTGAGTCGCACTTGCGTGTCTTTGTCTGCGAGTGTGTGTGTGTGTGTGTGTGTGTGTGTGTGTGTGCTGGGGGTTGGAGGTGGAGGTGGAGGGTGGGGGGGTCGTACGCGTGTGGGAACATACTGCATAAAGAGAATCGCATCCCAAAAAAAAAACCTATCAGAACCCTTTCACTCATGTCGGTGCTCAAAGGCAGCACACTCTCAGGCCTTTAACCCCCCAGGGTCTGTGGAGTTTGGTTCTGCCCTTCTTTCCCCAGCATGCCTTTCAAAAAGCCACTGTGGGTGAAGATTTCAGTGACGTCCCTTCTGCTGGCTGGTCTTCCAGTTCCCAGGGAAGATTTTCACAGGAATGTTTGCCCTGGGCTTTGTGATAAATAAAGAAACGAGGCTCCGCCGTGATTAGCCGGAGGAGATTTGACCATATTTGCCCAACATGCTTTGCAAAATGTAAACATGAGCTCTCAGTCAGATGACTGATGTGCGGGTCGTCCCTCTGTGAAATTGACTAAGCCCACTTCTTTAAATGCCTTTACATCCAGACTAAGAGAACTTGAGACAACCTCCTCATATTGTAACTGTTGTTCATAATATTACTGTAACTGTCAATTGCTGAAATGTTTATATTTTGCTGCCTCTCGGCCAGAGCTCCCTTGGAAAAGAGGTTTTTAATCTAAATGGGTGTTTCCTGGTAAAATAAAGGTTAAATAAAAAAAGACATTTGATACTTCTCCCACTGGAACAACATGTCTGTTAAAGTAATTCACTTATTATTTATACTAGTTGTTGCTTGAAGTGGAGCTATTTGAACTCTCAAGTCAAGTGGATCATATTGTAGAGGGAGATTATTATTAGGTACCTCGGCTTTGGGGTCACTGTTCAGGACATTTTCAGTACAGAGAAAACTAAAAATGTAGAAAATAACATTGGCTAGTGTTATTAAAAGGGTCAACATCCAACGGCGGCTCACTGGTCATAATGTGCAGCAGGTGAAAAAGAAAAAGAAACATAGTATTGAGAGTTATCAACGAATGTATTGTTTCATTAATGGCAAAAAAAAAATAGTAAAGTACATTTCAGAACCTGTACTTTCTTACTTTAACTTGAGTAAAGTAGTTGAATCACTACTTTAACCAGAATGTATTTATTTATTTATTTATTTACACAAGTATGTGTACTTATACTTAGATACAGAATGTGAATATTTTTGCCACCTCTGGTTTCAACAGCACAGGAGATAAACTTTGTCTCGATAAAGAGGCACTGAACAGCCCGGTCAGATGCATCGAATACTATTTAAAACCTTTCTAAACACTATCATTGGTTGGATTGTGTCCCTCCTCAGATCCTGCAGGCCCTGGGCAACTCCTACCACCCCGGCTGCTTCCGCTGCGTGATTTGCTCCAAGGCTCTGGACGGCGTTCCTTTCACCGTCGACCACCACAGCAACATCTACTGCGTCAGCGACTACAACAAGTGAGCGCCGCCCACTGCTGGTCATCCTGCTGCTGCCGCAAACTTTGATGTTGACCTCTGTTCTCAAACTGTCCCACTGTCTCTCGCTCTCTCTCCCCCATGCAGGACTTTCGCCCCAAAGTGTGCTGCGTGTTTACAACCGATATTACCTACAGAGGTGCGGATGTGACTCAATGCCATTGTTATTTTTTCTCCCATCCCCCGACACAGTATATTTTAACCAGCTTCAGCCTCTGTGTGTGTGTGTGTGTTTCAGGGCAGTGAGGAGATCCTGCGTGTCGTGTCCATGAACAAGGACTACCACTTTGAGTGTTACCAGTGTGAGGTAGGCACAACCACTGATACCAACCACC
The DNA here is from genome assembly GCA_009823395.1 of Thamnaconus septentrionalis. NCBI lineage: Eukaryota > Metazoa > Chordata > Actinopteri > Tetraodontiformes > Monacanthidae > Thamnaconus > Thamnaconus septentrionalis. The sequence continues at coordinate 21,928,709 of CM020503.1, forward strand.
TGTTATTCTGCTGCAGCTTCCTCCCTCCAGAACAGGCTGTCACACTCAAACACACAGTGGGACCAAAATGTAAAACAAACCCAAACAGGTTTTTGCTTCAACTCTAAATTGTAAACAAAAAATTGTATGGCTTTCCAATTTAAATTTCAACAGTAACCTCTTTCCATGGGCTACCCACCTGCTGCTGCTCCAGCCCCCCCGTCACATTTTAGGACCCATTGTGGCCACCAGTCAAAAAGTTTGTCACCCCTGCTCTAGAAGCATTCCAGGGTCCTTTATCTCTCTCTCTGTGTCTCCTGCAGGAGTGCGGCAAGCAGCTCTCCGACAAGCCCGGCGCTCAGTGCTACCCGCTGGACTCGCACCTCCTCTGCCACTCCTGTCACATGGGCCGAGTGCATGCCACACACTGACCGGCAAATCAGATTTGCTGACAGCAACCCCCCTGCGTCCCCCCCAAGAACCTCCTACACCTCCCTCCACCCCTCTCCCGCCCTCCCACGGTCCTTTTATCTTCAAGACGAAACTGCTGATAGAGACATTGTTGTTGACTTAGTTTTCTGACCTCGATTGAGTCCCTATTTTTTTTTGTCACGCGACCTGCCTGCTGTACATCTCTGTAACATGACTGTATCATTGGAAGGGAACAGGGAAGAAGAGAACTACTGCCTTTTGAACCCCTCCTCCCTCCCCCACTCTGGCTACTGTTTGCTTGGAGAAGAACAAGGGAATTATTTTGCTCGACTGTTTTGTACATATTGCTGGCAAACATTTTGCACTTAAATTTGACTCTTTACTGTAAGATTTTATTGTGTGAATCTGTATTTTCTTTTTTTAAATAAGACCCCCGAAAAACAGAATCATCAATTACTGTATGCTGTAATAAATATTTTCATCTGCGCTCAGGCCATCGCTCTGCTTGTGCGTTCATGTGGGACAAAAAAAAGCACAAGAGTAGAAAACAATTTAGACATAATCATCTGTTTATTAATTCTCCGTACATTCAGCACTTGCAAAAGAACAAAATCAAACTAAATAGATAAAATCAAAGATCATAAAATTGTAACCATTTCTTTGTTCGGAGGTGATTTTTAACCTCCTTAAATATTTTATGATTGAAGGGATTCTCAAATAGACACTCCAACACGGGAACGTTTCCGTTCCTGAAAATTCTTACAAAATAAAAATTCACTTGACAAGAATTTTAGATCCTTGTTTACCCAAAAGGCCCGAGTGAGAACAAAGTCGGGCGCATCTTGTGCGTCACACAACAACGGGAAAAAAAAATCACGTCTGCTCCAATCACACATGAATCTCGGCTACAGTGTTCAGACTTCAGACTGGGCAGCATCTCTGCAGTGGAGGAGACGACGGGAACCATACAGACACCACCGCATGAAGCACGCCAGGACCTTTCATCGTTGAGAACGGAAAAAGACGAATTTAAAATTAAAAGACATTATACACTAAATCTGACGGGAAACAAACTGTACGTTTAGTCAAGTTTCTAGCAAAAAAGAAAAAAAAACAACAGAAACAAAATGTCAGTGCTGAAGAGAAAAAGACTACAAGTGATTCTAGAAAATATTTCAAGGCCAGAGATCTATTTTGGACCGGTTTTATTACAGGGCGCTGCAGGAGGAAGGAACTGTGGTGCCCGCAGAACTAAAATAAAGGGGCGGGTTCCCAAAACCTCAGTGGAACAAAATGCTGAGGCCAGGAGGAAGAGGAGGAGGAGGAGGAGGAGGAGGAGGAAAAGGAAGAAAATGAAAAGGGGGGGGGGTTGCCACCCTTTTTCTTCTGAACATGGCATTAAAATGGGCAGAGCTCTGAGATTAGCTGCAGGAAAACAGAGAGGAGGAGGTGGGGTGGGGGGGAGTGGGGTGACAGGAATCGTTGATTTATTAAGGACGTATGTGAGCCACGCTGTTCACAACAAAGGGAGGAGGTGAGGAGGTGAGAACGAGTGGAAGATGGAGCTGCTGGCAACCAGAGTGGCTGGAATGAAAGCGCAGTGACAGTGTGGAGCCCACCGGCGGCTCCCTTCTTCTCTCAGGGACTTCCTGTCTGCAGTGTCGCCCCTCCCCACCCCCACCCCCACTCTCTCTCTACCTCGCCCTCCGGTTCACTCAACCCTCAGCGGCGTCGGTCCCGGGGGTTGCTGCGGCTGCGGCTCCTGCGGCCCCCCAGGGCCCCAGCGGAGGTCCGGCTGGGCCGGTGGCTGCTGTCCCTCCTCTTCTCCGCCTCCCGCTCCCGCTCACGATCCCCATCTGGACCTCTGCTGGTTCCCACGGCCGCCGAGCCGCCGTCCTTCTCTCGGCCCTTCAGCCGCTCCTTCTTCTCCTCCTCTCGCTTCTTGTCCTCTTCCTCCTGCTGCTCCTTGTGCCGCCGCTCTCGCTCCTTCTGCCGCTCGCTGCGCTCCAGGAGCCGCTGGTTGGCCTGGCGGACGCACAGCCAGAGTCACAGAGAGAGAGAACGGGACGTGAGAATGGGACACAGAGAGCGGGCCGAGATTAGCATTAGCCGGTGTAGTGTCTGATACAACTTGTGAAAAACGTAAGGAGACATTGTAAGAGGAAGCAGGAAAAGCATGAGTGTTTCTGGTGTTTCTGTCTCTGGTGACTTGTGTGTGTGTGTGTGTGTGTGTGTGTGTATAATGTGGACACGCAAGTCAACACACAGTACATTGTGATGTGACTCTCCTACCAAACCAGGCTCATTGCTGCACCAGATTCACTTTAAACAAACACGTCTGTATGTTTTTTCCTTTCAGGGCAGCAGCAGCAACAACAAGGCCACATCATCACTATCATCGTCTTCATCATCATCATCCTCACTATCCTCATCACTAAAATTATTTTTATTTATTAAGAATTTTTTTTACATTTTATAATCAATTTTCAATATGCATTTACAGTAAGTTCTTCTTAATACAACTTTGGTTCTTTTAAAAAACAAGCAAAACGTGTGAGTCTCATACGGACGTGCAACTTCGCAGGGCAAAAGCACAAGTGTGGTCATGTGACACTGACCTGCTCCTCGGTGTGGGGAAGCCAGTAAATACACGGAGCTGCTTTGGTCTTCAGGAACAAGTCGTCCAGCAGTTTGGCTGGAGGTTCTTCTCCTTTCTCTGTTCAGGACCAGACGGGAAGATCAATGATTGCCGACATAGTCACGAGCCATGGAGTGATGGAGCAGTCCGTCCTTACCCTTCTTGTCTGCCCTCCTCTCCTTGCTCTTGGCTCTTTCCCTCCGTCCGACGCTCCCGGTCTCTGGAGCGGGACCGCCGTCCTTCCTCTTCGGGTCTGGCAAATTCTCGCACCTTGTCGCGGTCCCACTCCCGCTCGCCGCGGGCTCGCTCGCGCCGCTGCATCTCTCTCTCCCGCTCCGCCCACAGATCTCGGACCCCACCGGCACCGCGGTCCCTCTCTCGCTCCCTCTCCCGGTCTCGCTCCTTGTCCTTGTCTCGGTCCTTGTCCCTGCCGCGGTCCCGCTCCCGCTCCCGCTCCCGGTCCCGCTCTCGCTCCCGGTCCTGCTCGGGCATGAGAGGTGGAAGCCGGCTGGGCGGCCCAGCGGCTGGAGGAGCAGCTTCTTTCTCCTTCTCAGCTTTTATGATGCCTTTGTGGAAGTCCAGCTACAAAAAAAACAGAAAAAAGTTTTTATCTGAGAGAAAATTGTATTTACAATTTGCAACGCTGTAATAGAGACAAGCTCATCCAGATTGTCTTTGTCATTCAGTAGTTAGTGCTACTTTGTGTTTCCTGTTGAGCTCCAATTTGGCTGAAACATGAATGTGTTTCCAAAACAACACTCAGTCTTGATGCCTCAGGCAGAAAGAAAACACGAGTCATCGTCTTTGCTGTGTGTTTTTTAAGACTATTAGTATCTTTACACTGACTTAGGGAAACGCGCAAGAATTCCAATGTACCTGTTTTAACCTGTTTTTAACTTGTACAAATGGCAATAAATCTCTATTCTGTTCTATTCTATTCTTTCCTGTGTATTATTTTTACCTCGTCTTGCTCGCTGAAGTCCACATTGAGGACTTTGGGGTTGCTCAGAGGCCATTTGACACGGTGGAGGGCGGCCCTGGTGGCCACAGCCTCTTCAGTCGAGGAGTACTACGGAGAAAGAGGAGGAAGAGGAAGATGAAGATTAGCACAGCAGGGGGGAACTCTTGCCACTTGATGGGAAATAAAAATAATAATAATAATAATAATAATAATAATGATGGATTTGCGTTTTTTTCTGTGACTCACGGTGACGTAGCAGTGAGACTTGATCTTGTCGATCCAGAAGCCCTCCTCCACCAGGCTGCCGGTTCTGCTCAGCAGCTCTTTGAGTTGGCCCAGCGTGAAGGGCCTCACCTGGGGGACGCAAGAGGGAAGAGCATCAGTCAGAGCTGTGGTGAGAGCCATGACACCACAGCACAGTACATGAGAAGAAAAGGCCCTTCAACTGTAGCTGCGTTTCCATGAGTTTTTCGCAAAAAAAAGCGATATTTCTAAAAATTTCGACAAAGTACAATTGAGATTTACAGGTATTTCCATTGAATAGTGTGAAGCGCATAAGCCGTGATTCTCGTCAGATGTCGGGTTTCCGTGATACTTTTGCGATATAACTCTATATCGATTGGTCTGAAAAAACACCTCATCAGAGCCTCAGAACATTTGAGCGATATTTGAGAGGTTTTTCAAAGTTTAGCTGATATTTAGGTTTTGCACAGTTCAAGGGGTAATGGAAACACAGCTAGTTAGAGGTGGCAGGAATGACTTTGACTGGGGGAGACTCTCTTGCATATGGCTCCCCCTACTGGTGAAAATCTGTACATCTCTTTCAAAAAAATAAAAAAAGGGTCTCAAATGAATTGCATAGTTTTTTGAAGGGTTGTGTGCATCACACACACGTAGAACTCGGGGCTGCCTGAAGAGAGAAAACAGTTTCAGCCACATGCGACGTTCAAGTCCACCTTCAGTGATGCAATTACCGAGCGAGCGAGTGAGTGAGGCTAGTCATTAGATGTGTAATGTCTCGCCTTGAAGACACTCCTCTGATGCGCAGTGCATCCCAAACTTATGATGCAGCCAGACTACAGACATAATAGTCGGGTAGGTGTTTCTGAGTCTGAATTACAGGAGTGACGCTGATGCGGTTTCCCCCTGGCATTGCCACACAGGGCCCCATTAGAGGAAAAAACAAAACAATCATACTCCATTTGGAAACATCAGACTTCAACAGAGTTGAATTTTCAGGGGGAGATTAAGTGCTATATGTGAGCAATGATAATATTTTGTTTTTAGAATTATCCACTGGTCTGTTGTTAAACCCACCAGGTTGGTGACGTGGATGATGTTCGAGACATTGCCATGAGGAGGTGACAGCTGCCTGGTCGTGCGGATGGGGTCGTCAATGGTGACCGACACACCGGAGCTCTGCTGACTGATGGAGCGGCGCACCACCGTGTCGCTGGGTGTCACTGAGGGGAGCAGGACGAAGTGAGAAGTGAGGGGAGATAAGACAAGACATGATCAAATATGAGAAGATATGCTGTAATGTCTGTCCCTAAAGGTGACACAGTTAGAATTTAAGAACACATGGATTGCCCACCCATAGTTGTAGGAGTTTCACCTTTCTTGGTTGTCTCTCCGTCGGCGCTGACGGCCGGCTGAGGCTCAGCAGCTTCTTCACAGACGCTGTCCCGTCTCGACTCCCTGGAGGTCCTGCGCTGCTCGTCCTTCACCGCCGTCTCTGCCTCGTCTTCTTCGTTCGTCTGTCCATTTTCTTGGCCATCACTCGGGACGACCTGACAGAAAAGAAAGAAAAAGGAAAAAAAACAACACATCACAAGCCGTTCAAAATAACTATTAGATTGTGAACAACAGATGGGGTGCGGCGTGGCGCAGCGCCGACTCCTGACCTGTGTGACGGTGCGTCGGATCTTGAGGCCTTTGTCGTGGTCGCCATGGCCGCCGTCCGAGTCGTCCTCGTCAGCCGACAGCTGCAACTCCTCGGGGTGCAGCTCCACCACCGCCTCCTGGTTCATCTTGATGTCGGGGATCAGTGACTGGCAACAAAGTGATAATTACATTCATGCCATTTTTATGTGTTTGATGTGTTTTTTCAGGGACCAGTGTGGACACCTGGTCTGGTACCTTGAGCGAGTCGGTGGTAATGCTGATGGATGGCTTCTTCGCAGTGACCGACGTGCTGGAGCCCCACCGCCTCTTCCTCCCCGCTGCGCTGCCTGGGTCTGGCTCGTTGGCTCCTCCATCTGTGGTGCCTGGAGGCGTCTTGTTGCCTGCAAGGGGAGTTACAAGAGAGAGAAGATGTCACAGGTGGGAGAAGATGTTACAGCGAGGAGAAGATGTTACAGCGAAGAGAAGACGTTACAGCGAGGAGATGGTGTTACAAGGGGGAGAAGATGTTACAGGGCAGAGAAGATGTTACAGGGAAGAGAAGATGTTACAGCGAGGAGAAGATGTTACAGCGAGGAGAAGATGTTACAGCGAGGAGAAGATGTTACAGCGAGGAGAAGATGTTACAGCGAGGAGAAGATGTTACAAGGGGGAGGAGATGTTACAAGGGGGAGGGAGAACTTACAGGAAGTGGAGATGTAACGGGGGTAGAAGACATTACGGGAGAAGATGTTACAGGGAGGAGCTGTTACAGGGAGGAGATGTTGTTACAGGGGAGAGAAGATTGATGATTGTAGTTTCAATAAGAAGAAGAAGAAGAAGAAGATGGAGAAAAAATGCCTAGACTAGTTCCTGCACACCGACAAGAACGATGTTTAGAAATGTGACCCAAACATTTTTCGGGCTTCTTTGAAAGTCTGCTGCTGGTTTAAAGGAGCAGATCCATTATGTGCACAAGCTCAAGAGCAGAATGGTTTCTTTTAGAATGTAATCGTCTGATTCTCTTTGGGGAAAACTGTGGCCTGGGGGCCATGTGCAGCCCGTTCTTTAATCTGGCCTGCCAAGACTGGAAGAAATAATATTTGTAGTCGGTAAGGTATAAAATAGCTGTATTTCATCCATTTTTCCCATCGTTTCAAGAGTCATTTGAATAAAGAGCTAAATACCGTGGGGCTTCAAAGTCACTGATTATGTTGTAACGCTGACAGGTTTTCTCCATCTCCCATGAGATGTAAAGTACACCCCCCACCCCTGGTGTAAGTGGTGTACTCACTGGTCAGGGAGATCTTGCGGGCAGCAAAGGCCTTGGGGACGGTGCCCTGTAGAGAGAGGGAGACAGACAGAACGTACAGAGACCCCAGGGGTGCGGGGCAAAAATCAGAACCAGGACACTGGACGCAAACAGGCAGTAACAGAGGAAAGAAGAGGTGACTCAGGAAAAAAAGTGGGGGAAGAGTGGGGGCCGGGGGGAGGGTAAAGTAACAAGGCCTGAGGGGCTTCAATTGGACAACATGACAGAGCGGCTTCCTGGCTGATCCAGAGAGAATGCAGACACTCCTGCCTCACCTCTGCTCCAGAACGCTGGAGTAGCAACGACTGGCGCCGCTCGACTCTGTGCGAGCGCGTGACGTACACAGGGACGAGCAATTTAAAGTGGGTCGCATCTCGAGGCCGATGTGTTATGAGATAATGTCCATCAAGGCTCTCTGAGAATAGAAGGCACAGGAGGCGAGCAGAGTGTGCAGCGACGAGTCAAAGTGGATCCTGTAACCTGAGACTAGCAGCAGCTCATTTGCTTGTCTAGAGGAGACGAGCCCACGTTAAATGTGCATGCAAATTAGATTTGGAGATTTAAAAAAAAAAAGAAGTGTCAAACAATGTTTGTTTGTTTTTTAACCATTCCCCTGATTCCAAAGTAACTAATGTTCCAAAAATTCTGCACTCTGAAAAGAAATGACAAACCTATTACACTTGTTAACATGAGTCACTTCTCTCTTCAAATGTCAGGTTGCTGCACTGATATGATGTGATTTTCCACCTGTGAGTCATTTCCTCTCAGAAACACAAAACCTGTAATTAGCCTGCAACTATAATATTGTTTAAAGAGGAAGAAAAAACAATCATCTAACACTTGATAGATACAACTTGCACTGCTATGACAAGTTTTCCATGATAAAAAATATATATATCTGTGGTGAGCAACAGTAGAGTTTGTTGTTGACACTGAGCGGTTCTGTGAAGCAGAGGTGAAAAACACGGTGCCAGAGCCTCAAAGATCAGTCAGGATCTGTGCTGCAGTTTAAATCAACCAAAGCACAGCTGGACACCGATTGTGTCAGACCATCATGAGTCAATGAAACTATGAGTCTATTCATTTGTTGTTTTTTTTTGTTTTTTAAAAAAAAGAAAAACTGCAGCAAACTTATCAGTTAAAAAAAGGATTAGCGCTAAAATTACGAAAGAGGAAAAAAAAAAACGGATTCCTCGTATTTACAAAAAAGGTTCTAGAGGAAAAAAAATGTATGTAGTAAATAGAGGAATAATCACATGTCATTTCCTGGTACCATTTTACACCTGATTCCTTACTGGCTCGACTACGGCCCACCAGCACGACAGTGTGCACTGTATCTAGGCAACAAGGATCCAATCAGAGAAGGCTGAGCAGTGAGGGCGGGGCTTGATTTGAGTGTGCAGGTGAGCCCCAGGGAGGAAGACACCACTTTTGTCTTGAATGGGGCTGGAGAGAAATGTTCTCGATGTCTCAAGTCTTTATTTTGGAGGGGCGGGGGCACCCAGGCGTTTCAGGTGCCTGGAGATAGAGTCCAACAGGTGGGGGTGGGTAGGGGGGGGGTTTGTTTATGTCCATGTTCTTAGAGTTCGATTTGATCCAGGGGGAGAAAAAAATGAATGTCCTTGTCCATCGTTTTTGTGTTCATTGTCCAATACGCTGGTCAAAAAGATCAGCCACTTGAGATGCAGTTTCTGAAGGTAAGTATGAGAGTTACAGTCACAAAGTTGCAGAGTTGTCAGGTTCTTTCAATGGGATAACAGTGCAGAACTGAAATCCCCAAGAGTGCATTTGGCAGATTATAATCCAAACGAAGTGAACATCATTTTGGAAAAAAAAAATAATCATGCGACACGCAGGGCCAAACTTGGAGTGTAGTGTCAGACGTACACAACAGACCAAAGCAGGCGCGGATGTCCATCTGCCGTCAAGACGGCAGCGTTGTTTAGTGCAGTCACAGTTCAGGTCCCTCAGAGTGGCAGCAAGTGAGCAGAGTCACCGTCTCGTTGAGAAGATCCAGTCAGAAACCAGCAGCGTTACAGTTCCATCGAATGTGATGCAACAGCCGTCCACGGTGGCGTCCTTTCAAACGTCTGGTACAGCAGAGCAGCAAAGTGCACCTTTGGAATGATGGTTCAGCGGCGCACATGGTGTCTTTTCAGCCAATCACAGTGTCCCAGACTCCCCCAAGAGTCAACAATAGTCCAGAGCTGAGCAGTTGTGTGGAAACAGTCTCAAGCAGAGATGCTGAACCCTTTCAGGTCACAGTGCGTCCAGGGTGGTGAAGATACAGGCAGGAGTGACGCTGGAGAGCTGGAGAACTGAAGAACTGGAGAGCTTGAGAGCTGGAGAGCTCTGCCTTCCCAGAAAGCAGAGACTTGGATGTTGGATGATGACAACTCTGGCCTTTGCTTATTCTCAAGGTGGCTGGAAGGGGGGAGAGCTGAAGTGGGGACGAAGGAGACGATACAGAGACACAATCTCCTCTCATCACCTCTGCACAGTGCAGTCCAGTTCTCATCGGCAAGCAAGTCTCTGAACCCCCAGCGAGGAGGAGCTCCAGAGATGACCAGAGCCTTCAACATGGCTGCCACAGCTTGTGGCTGTGTCTGTAGCAGGAGGCTGAGCGGAGGAGCCGCAGCAGTTCTCAGCACCACAGGGTCCAACAGAGACTCTGGGCTTAGCTCAGGTACCAGCGGAGACGCAGGTGGGCTTAGCGGGGCAGGAGTTGTAGGACAGGTAGGAGGAGGAGTGGAGGAGGTGGTGTTGGTGGTGGTGGTGGTGGTGGTGGTGGTGGTTGTAGTAGTAGTACGCAGCAGGTACCATTAGGGACAATGGAAGAGGCATGGGCACCTTCATAACAAAGCAATCAATGGGGTTTTAAACAGCAATCACACCATAAATATGTATCGTGAGAGAGTCATTCATGATGGGATACTGAGTCAACAGGCGGAAGGAAGGCAGAGGGAGGGACAGGCGCAACAAAAGAAAAGCAACATGAGAGGCAAGTGAGAGTGGAGGAAGAATGAAAACAGGCTGAAGGAAAGAGAGAAGAGATCAAACTCTGATGTATCTCTACACACTGTCAGGATCCGTTACTGCAGTAGGCAGACACCCTCACACACAAACGCTACAATCTGAAGAGACACATGCAGATTAGAAAGTCAAGAGCGTGGCAGCTTTCCACTTTATTTCAATTTTAAATCGGAAATTATATAGATTAAAGAAATAGCTGGATGCATAAATTTTTATTTATTTTTTCTTTAAATGATCTTTCAACGATGCCATTTAAGTTAAAGCCTCAGAGCAAGATTTCTCCATCATCTGTATAATTAATCAATGTGCACATGCTTATTTTAAAAAGGAAATCATTCCATTAAAGGCAATATTTTAGTACTACTTATTAACTCTGAAATCCATCGCAGGCCAGCAGGGCAGCACTGATGACTCCTGCTGCAAACTGTGTGCAAGCAACTAAATGTAGTAAGTGTAGAGTTTTCCCCACCCACACGTTAAGGATAAAATAAGAGACTCTTCGCAGCACAATTTAACACTCCGTTATGACCGCTGCCTTTGCTGCAGCAGGATTAATTGGACCAGACGTGTAAATAATGGTGCAAGATATCATCTGAGAAAACAAACCAGTTTGGAAACATCATTATTGCATTGTTAAATGCAGACAGATGGGATTAGTTCATTCTTGTTCACTCTGTAATCCAACTCCAACCCCTTTTTGTTTCTTCTTTAATGTAAAATTGTTAAGCGCCACAAAAAAAACAAAACCAAACCAAGGGCCTAAAAGATGGGGTTGAGGTGGTTTACAGTGAACCACTTTACTTGTTCCCGTTACTTTCAATGCCGATGTGAGTGAAGATGCAGGTTAGTAAAAGAGAGAGGGAGCGAGAGCGAGACAGGGAGAGCAAAGACCCAGGCACCCCCCACCCTCTGAGTGACCATACCTCCTCCAGGTGCCCCTCACTTTTCTCCGGCTCGGCTCCAGGAGGCGGCTGCTGGGCCTCGGGACTCTCCGACTCGGCCTCCACCTCGGTCACAGCTGCAGCGCTGGGCTCCGACACCTCTCTGCAAGACCCGATTCACATAGGTGAATGGGGAAGGTGAGTGCAGGATCGGTAACAACTTGGAAATATCGACACTAAACTGAGAGACTGGACGGTGAACTTTACATTGATGTAACAATCATTTCTGACACGACAGCATGACACCGTTTCTTTCAGATGTAGAATACATTGGAGACATCAAACTCATATTGCACGTTTACAGGTTGCAGTGTGTTTTATAATATCAGAGATTGAACTGAGTTGTGTAAATCGACCAGCTACCGAGCAGCAATTTAACACCTTTAGATAGATTTTGTTGGACTTCTTTCTTCAAATAGAAGCTCAATAATGACTGAAATTCCAGAGGGTCTACTTGTAATTCCCCCCTTAGATGCTAAAAAGCAAAAATCTTCACACATCTATTTCCTTGGCAGGTGCGTCAGAGGGCGACAAGTCGAAATTAAACAAAAGAAAAAAGCTCCCGCACACATGGCAGCAACTTGCAGAAACTTTTCCCCTTCAATACTACAAAAAAAAAAAAAAAAAAAAGTACTGCTTATTGACCGGCGTATGTGACGACACGTGTGTCACGTAGTTCCTGCAGGGGGCTATACATGGTCTTAGGAAAGGCAATCGTTGGAAAGAAAAAACAAAAAACACAAGGAATCCGAGTGGCTGCACAGTAAACACACAGGAAGAGGGGGTAGCCGACCAACAGTTCTGGGAACTGTGAACTAATATCATGTTACATTGACAACAACACCATTTCGTGCAGGGGAAGAGAGCCTGTGGGGTTTGTGTCAGAGCAGCAGAGCTCCTGACCACCGGGAGTGTGTTCATTTTCTGTAGATTAAATCACTAGCAGGGCACCTCTACACCACATACATATAGCCTTGATATAGGTGTCTCTGTGAATGTGCGTATAAGCACATTTAGACCAGGCCAGGAGAACACCTGCATGAGCAATAAAGGGCGACAGATGTCCAATTGACATTCAACCTCCCCATGGGTGGAGGAGGGAAGGAAAGGTCGGCCTGATGTGGCCTCTGATGAACTAATGACCAGTATTGTTTCCCTCTTAGTTTTACATGACAAGACTTAGAGGGAGTGACCCACCAAGTCGTTAGTGTCAGAGTAACAAATTCAAAAACACTCATCATCAAACCTGCAGAAAAAAAACAGACAAAAGACACAGTTTGAGCACCTACGGCAGCGGCATAAAGTCACAAAATGCTGCAAAATCAACTCATACATACTGTCGGCTTTTGGCGGATGAGAGTGCTATGCTGGATGCCAGCTGGGGAAAATTATATCACACCATAAGGGCCTGGTTCACACTGACTGTACAGCGAACAGATGCCTACTTTAATGATCTCCCCCGACAACAGTGAGATCATTAGCAGCTACAGCCACATAAATTATACACAGCAAACAGGCACCGAGAAATATAAAATCCTAACACCGGCAAAGCCTTAACTCATCTGAATGGGCAATAAAAACGAGACCCTTGGCGTTTCAATGTACCAAATGCAATTGTCAAGCAGCTATTTAGCATGTTACCAAATGCTGAGGCTCAGAGGGAGGGCAGAGCCGCTGTCCATTTGAATGCCACCGTTGCAACATTTTTCACAGCGATCATTCAAAGCGAGCTTCGCTTCAAACGCCGACTATCAAAACCATTCCATCGTTCCTCTTCAAAGATCTTCGCTTGCGCCTTCTCTCAACAAAAGGCTCCGGCCGACATTCCCACCCCCGGTTCTCCTCACTCACATGGGCGAGCGTGTTAACGCGCTCCTGGAGCAGGCCAACCTGAGCTGATGTCATGATATATAACAGGCAGGCAACAGCTGCTCGCCTAGCACGCATCGCTAGCATCGTTCACATAAAAACCCTTATTTGACGACGGAGGTGGCGAATGTATCCCGGTTGCTCTGTGATTGAGAACCAGAGGAGGGGAAGTAGAGAGAGCAGCGGCGCGGCGGCGAGCCGAAGCCTTGCGTCGCCCTCTGGCTACACGTCCGAGCCTCTTACCCGTTCTTGTTGCCTTCGGACAGCATAATGGCCGGGCGTTGAAAGGGGGAAACCCCGGCTATGTGAGGAAACACTGTGAGCCCGAGGCTCGCTCCGCTAAGGTGAGAGTTGGAAATGGACGCGGGGTAAAAGAGTGCGTTGAATTTTAAAGCTCAATGGGCCGGCACTGCGTCGCTATCAGGGATGCAGTGCGTGCATGACGGCCATGTTGGCTGGCGAGGCGAATTGTGAAGACACCCGGGGTAGACGGGATACAAGTTCCGGTTGATGATTTTTCAAAATAAGAGCAGCGCTTTTTAAACGCTGCTCAAGTCTCAACGCGTTCAGAAATACAGGACATTTTGATCGAGGTTCCGTATTTTACACCAATTTCATAACGCTAGAACATACATGGAGAAAAAAAATTAATGCCACAAAGACCACACTTAAGGGTGAGGAGAGCACCTCCCTCCTCCACAGCACCAATTGCCTTGTGATAAAGTGGCAGAAAAAAAAAGCACAAATGGCAAAGGTACATTTCAAGATGAGATATCATTATCCCATCGTTTAAAAAAAACTTGGGTAAAATAAAGGGTTTAGGATATTTGTATTTGTCCATTGAGACATTGCTATATAAATAAAATTCAAACTAAAGCCACAGCTTGGAATAATCACATCATAAAATTCATGAAATGTAATGTAAAATAAATATATGTGATATACTTAGAGACATAGAGCATGTTGAGATGAGAATTTAGGTAAGGTGCTAGGTGTGTAAATGTATCTTTGACAACAACAACATGGATACTTTGTGTGAAAAAACAGAAGTGTAAAAAATACTAAGGCAAGTTTACATTTTTAGAAGGATTAAAGTATAATATGTTTTATAAATACTATTTAAAGATGAAGTGTGCCAATAGCAACTGACCTTTGTGAAAGGTGTGGTTTCTCTGCTTCTTTCCCAACGGTGGTCTTTCTGTCTTCATCTTGCACTTGGGATGACTTCTGTAAATTTAAATTGAAAAATAATAAATTAAAAGTCAAAAAGTAAAGAATAATAAAAAAGATAATCGAAACGAAACAAAAATAGAGCCTTATGGGCTAAAATAATATTAAATAAGGAAGTAACTGAAAACATATGTTGTCTGCGCTAATTCTGATGTTACATGGTCGAGAACATTTTTCAAGGCATTATTTCTGCCCCTATCAGTGTGAGCACTGACCTTCAGGTGCTTAGCAGGGTGGGTTTTATTCCCAGAGGAGGAAGACGAGGACTGAGAGGAGTGTGAAGAGGAGTCAGATTTGGAGTCTGAATCCGATGAGGAATCGGTTTCTTGGGACTGGGATGCCTCTTTGCCTTTGCCGGGTGTCTCCCCTTGCGGAAACTTCGGCACTTTCTCCCCTTGTCTTTCTTTTTTTCCCTCTTGACATTTTCTCTCTTGCTCTTCTTTCTCCCGCAGTTTCACCTCCTCCAAACGTTTCCTCTCCCTTTCCTTCTCTTCCTCCTGCCGTCGCTTCTCTCGCTCTTGTTCTTCATCCTTCCCTTCCTTTGATGGCCTCTCTTCCGCCACATCCTGTGGACTCTCCCTCTTCACCTTTCGCTGTGGGCTCTTGCTGGAACTGCTGGGCTCAGCTTCGGGATGAACCGCCTCACCGGACGAATCCGTAGCCGAGGGGGTCTCGGATTGGCGGGAAGCTCTCTCTGATTCCATCTTGTGCACCAGAAGCGAGAGGGGCCCTGGCCTGCGCTTCACCGGGGGTTCGGGGCTGCTGGAGCGAGAGCTGGAGTTGGAGTCCTGCCTCTGCATGGCGGGAGGTGGGAAGGGCGCCATCCTTTGAGCATGCGCCTCAGGACCCTCGTCTTCGCTGTCGCCCGTGTCTGGAGGGCTCTGCTTGGGAGTATCGGGTAAGGGGAAGAGGCCGGAGGGCGGGGAGGGCGGAGGAGTGGGGTGGCGCAGCTGCATGGGGCTGTGGTGTGGCTGTGGCGGCGGCGGGATGTGCTGCGGGGGCTGAAGCTTGCGCTTGGACCTCGAAAACGTAGAGGGGACCCCCAGAGGCACCTTTGGCTGGGGGTGGGCCTTGTCCCTACGCGGCCCCGCGGGACCAGGCCCCCAGTCCTCTTCGTCATCGTCGCTCTCATTGTCGTTGCCGCTGTCGTCTTCGTCGCTGTCCTCCTTCGCACGTGGCCCCCCCACCGGCAGCCCCCCGGCCGAGCGGCTCAGGTGCAGGACGGAGTGCGCCGACCCCGGTTCGCTGGGCGCGGCGCCCTCCTTCTCGTGGGTCCGGGGTGTGACTGGGGGCAGCCCTTGGCGATCGGGTTGGCCCAGGACGCGCACTGACAGGGAGGCGATGGCGCGGGGAGGGGACGGCGCCGGCGGATCCTTGTGTCCGGGCTGGAAGGCGGCTCGCTGCATCGTTGCTACGTCTTGAGGGTGGAGGCTCGCTTCCGTTTTCCCATGAGAGATGACCGTGTCTCCTATTTTCTCCTCTGCCCTACTCATCAAGGGTTGGGGCTGCATGGTGTGTTGATCCTGGTGGGGGAGGAGGCAGCATCCACAAACATTACATATACTTTTTTTTTTACATAGATGAACATTAGTGTTGTAGTACTGGAGATTGGTCGTGTTCTCCAGACCACTTTTTAAGGGTCTCGGTCTCATCTCGGACTATGAGGCATTTTTACTGGGTCTTGTCTCGGTCTCGGACTGGGCGGACTCAGAATTTTTGATCAAGAGGTCAACACTCAGCCAAGACTAGGCCAACACTACAATGACAGATAATAACAGAAAAGAATCCAGCTGCTGCTGTTTTACGCTATGTTTGTGACACCCGGAGTGACACTCTGCCCCCTTATTTTTAGTTGATTTAATTTTTAATTTTATGAAGCAAAGTTGTTTTTTGAAAATGGTTCAAAATAGTTGCCAAAGCCACAAAACGTTGAAAGAAAATGATTAAAAGCTACCTTGCTGAAAAGAGATGTTGCCGTTTGATTTAGAAGCAAACTTGAATTTAAAAAAAGGTACTGGTCATTTTTTGTTTAGTTGCGATTTTTTTTTATATACAAGAAGTCACAGGTGTGACACGGTGCTGCAGTGGTTAGCGCTGCCGCCTCACAGCACAAAGGCCATGTTCAATTGCGGGCCTGGAACCTTTCTGTGTGGAGTTTGCATGTTCTTCCCGTGTCTGCGTGGGTTCTCTCGGGGTTCTCCAGCTTCCTCCCACAGTCCAAAAACATGCATGTGAGGTCAATTGGAAACTCTAAATTGTCCGTCGGTGTGTATGTGAGTGCGACTGGTTGTTTGTCTTTGTTTGTCTCCATGTGGCCCTGCCTTCGCCCAAGTGATTTTGAAAGTGTGTATAAGAATAACAAAAAAATACTATCTTGTGATTTAACTTGATGTGTGTGGAGTTTACAGACCTTGTCTGAGACATATGGTAAGCTGCCGTTGTCCTCTGGGTGGTCCTCATTCCCCACTGGCGCTGCTGGAATGACTGTTGGAGAGGGACACATGACAGGCGCTGTAACATACTATTACAACACATCTATGGAGGGTAAATCACACAACAACTCCAACAGCGTGTTACATGACACAAAGGGCCACTGCCTTTGTAGCAGAGATTAATTTTAGGCTGCAGTTTGCAGTTGTGTTTGTGTCATACCGGCTGCGTTGTCATCTTGCTGGGCTTCTCTCTCCAGCTTTTGGCGAAGGAGCTCCTGCTGTTTCGCCAGGTACTGCTGGATGAAGCTGTTCTGGCTCATCTCCTCACCAATCTGGAAAAAAGATGAACAATATAATACAGAGCTTCATTTTTAATGCCTGTACATCGTGGTGATTTTCCCCCAACTCTAGCAGAGATCCAAGCAAACAGAAACAACAAGAATTCATTTTAGTCTTATACTTGAAATGCTTAACTTCATCTTTAATTCATTTGCATGACACACAGGGGGCATATTTTTCTACGCAGTCTGAAATACCCCAATACATGGGAACAAAAGACAAAACAGTCTCATCTCTAAAAATATCCTCATCATACCTGCGAGTTGGGCTGCAGTCCACCATGAGAGGAGGAGGACTTCTGAAGATTTTCGAGCATCAGAGCCTGCAGTGAACAGGGAAAAGAGGAGCACAGGCATTTTAGCAGAGGATTTGAACGGTTCTTCCAACTGGAAAATACACCCATTTAAGTTAATTTGCTACTGTTGGTTCATGAATTTTGTACATTTAAAAAGGTGTAAAAAATATTTTACGGAAATACAAATCAGCATCAACGTCCAACAGGATGGTCGTCCCACAATATCTAAATACTTTCAGGCCATTAGCAATTCAACTAGCATGAAAATGTTTAGATAAAAGCAAATAGGAATGTTTTAAAGTGATTGCGCGACATGTGTTTAACTAAGCAGCTTTTGGAATGAAATATTGACACTGGTTTGACAAAATGTCCCCATTCCACACCATTGCACTTTAGGTTAAGCTGCATGCCGTGAAACCCAGCCATGTGAACAAAATCCATACCTTAACACAAAATGCTGCCTTAGCTGCTTTGCCAAACTTCCATTTTTGAACATCACTGGTTGTAATTTTCCAAATAATTTAAAATTATTATTCCTAATGATCTAACTAAATCACCCATTAGTGTTTTTTTTTTGTTTTTTGCTCTCACGGTCCTTTCGTGTTATATGAACATACAAACAACATCGAATTATAGTTGCATGATTAAATTGCATTATAATTAGTAATTTTACATATATTTTATTGACGATTTAAAAGATTTGACCGGAAGCAAAGTTGACATGTTTAAACCCGTTCTGTTAGATTTCTAACATCAACTCCTTCCCTCAAGAGAGATCGTAACCACAGTGTCTCTGAAACACTAGTCCAGAAATTGAATATTAAAAAAGGGGGAATTATATCAAATGTTTATTCGGGAAAACGAATGGCGAGAGGCTCGTTGCAAGCGTGTTTACATCGCGAGGCGCGCACCCATGCGAGCCACCGAATAGTCGGTGCGCGGGCACGGGCACGGCGGCGTCACTGTACAGTGTGTGCGGCTGCTCCGCTCGGCTCTGCTCGGCTCTGCTCGGCGCCACTCGCTTGCACAGTTTAGGCCTCGATTTGACAGGTGCACAGTTCAACTGTGAGCAACACGGTGCACTCGGCGAAGCGAGGAGGCGAGAGCCCCGAACTCGGACAGTCGGTGGGGCCGCGCCGTGCCCCTCAAAGACTCGCTTCCGTCGAAAAATAGTATTTTCCGGGAGCGGGTAGCGAGCGTGCCCGCCGACTAGTGCCTTCCCGCTCGCCGAGCTCTCCAACAGCCGATATGGACGGCCTCTACTGTTAACCCCCACCGTCTCTCTCTCTCTCCCCCGTTGCTAAACTTAGCAAGTCTCGACAGACGGCCGCAACATTGACCAAAACTCACCCCTTTCAGCCGCTTGATGAGGGCGTTTTTCTGACCACTTTTCGGCAGGTTCCGTTGCTCCAGCGCGGCCTTGAGGTCCGCAACTCGGAGCGATTGTAGAGGTTTTCCATCCAGCGTAATATCCTCGTCCGCCATTTTGCTCCCTCCGCTCTTCTAAACTCCCAACAAGCGTCGCTACGGCTGCTGCTCGGCGTCACAGATCGGCACTTTCCGGCAACGCTCGGCTCGTCCGAAGTGCAAACGGCGGTTCTAAACAAAAACGCTGAGGCAATTAGGCCTTTTTTTCGCCGACCGTTCTTTAAAACCCAGAAATGAGCATTATTGCAAGCGCAACACAAATATCTTGACCGCGCGACAATATTTTTTGGGAGAAAATAGCCACAGTTTGAAAGCAACAATCCAGACTCAGGTGATTCATTGCAAAAGAAAAAATGTATTTGTGCATTCTGACCAGGAATAAAAAGACAAAACATCAAAGGTTGTGTTAAAAGTAAAGAGATTTAGGTCCGCTCACTGTAGGAAGGTTCACTTCTATACTTTAGCAAAAACAGGTAACAGACTTAACGACTTCACGTAGTGTTTAAAAAAAAAAAAAAAACTTTTTTGTCCAAAAGTACAGCCGGTCCTTTGAATTGTAAATTATTTGCATTTTCCCCAGAGAAAAAAAGAAAGCTTTCTTTGTTGTAAATGACACACAGAGGAAAAGAACCGTTCAAGGTTTTGCATATATAACATTGAAGCAAATTAAAGCCATGCAACAAAACATAAAGTTAACAATAAATAACGAACTTAGGTTTACTTGCCAACGATAGAGGTCTACTTAGACAGGCAGGAGTTAATGTGTAATATTCCAAACCACCACAAGGTGGCACTGCAGCACTAAAATGTAAATACATGACTTTGGAAAGGAAGTATTTCCTTGAAGCCATATCCCCCCTGCTAAGAAAATAAGACAATGCCCTGCTCATCCCGATTTGGGTCTGTAGGAAGAAAAAAAAAAAAAAGTCAAAGTATCATGAAAAAATGAATATCATAATTAGCACTGTGCTGAAAAACAAACATTTACACGTAAAGCATGATGACAGTTTGACTTGCATATCTGAAAGGTGAAGGCAATGTGTTTATACAGATATGCAATTTAATTTTGTGCTCACTTCCTTTCCCATGTTAACCTACCAGAGCATTTTAACAGAAATCTTTTTACCAAACTGTATAGGCAGATCATCAAGATAAACAGTACAGATGAATGTGATAGTGGTCCGATGATAATATGTAAGTCTGAAAGCTGTTGTTGGATTGATGATGATGCTCATCCTAACTGAGCTGACCTGATATCAAATGGACTAGCTGTGAGTAAACTCAGTTGACAGGCATTTTATGGGAAATGAGGATGATGGTGAAAGACACGTAAGCGTGTGGACGTGTGGAGACAAGTGAGCTCGGTCAACTGGTTTCCAATCCATTGTCATGCGGCTGTGAAAGGAACAGAATGAGGCAATTCCTCTAGCCAACCGTGTGCATTCACTCTCTGCAGCCCCGCTCGAGATACCATCTCTTCAGTCCGATGGGACTTTGATTTTTTTCCTGGAGCTGTGTAAGACTGCATGAGAGTAAACTGAACATCTGTTGAGAGACATTTCTTATAATCCGCATGCAGTGGATTACATGCTTTGCTGTGGTTAATCTTTTGCTTTTGCGTTGAAATGGGCAACGGCACAAACACGACACATACTTGCACAGATTAGGAATGAAAAGTCGGGCAAAGTTCCTACGCTCTGTACCCTGTTTCAACTCTATCGTCCAGCCTTGAATACTAAATATGCCGCTTTGTGAGCCGCATTAACGTTGTGACAAAAAGGCTTTTCAGGTGTCACAGCAAGAAGTGGGTCATGGCCAGGATGCGAGGCCTCCTCTTAGGCTATTTTTGGAACCGAGGGGGGGTGGTTAAATAAATAGAGGGATGGAACAGTGGCTATCATGTGGAGGGAAGGAATATGCCAAAACACAAAGCAAAGCTGCAGAAATAAGCAAAAGACTATCAAAGCCACCACGGGGCATCAAATGTTCAATAAGTTAACACACAAAGGCAAACCAACACTCAGGTGGGGTGGGGGTGTCAGTAGGGGGGCAGAGCCAACAGTCAAAACCCAACTTAGTAACAGCTGAACGCTCATGCCAGGGTTCGAATGTGCTCCTCTGCATCCCACTAAAATGATAAGAGTCAAATGACAAAATAAGGCATCTCAAAGAGGAAAGAAAGAACGGCGTGTAGTGTAAACAACCCCTCGTCACGTGAGTGAAAATACAGAATATCAGGAGGATATTTCGGCCAGACGCTGGAGCAGAGTGGAGAAGCCGGCAGCCTGCTGGGAGAGCTCAGCCACGCGGTCCACCATCTCCTGAGTGGCGGACACCGACGGGTAGTTTTGTGCAGCTCCCTTAGTTGCAACAACGACCGACTTCAAGGCCTGGCAAAGACGTCCCCCGGAGGCTGTGATCTGCATTGAAGAGGGGAAAAAAAAAAACTGGTTAACATCGTCGATACATCTCATTTCATTTTAAGGTCCAACCTTAAAATGGTGCAAAATTTGGCTTGGTATGGGATTTTCTGTTGGTAAAAGCTTAACACACTGCCCATAAACGCATTAATAAAAGTGTACACAGGACAATAAAAGTACTTTGATTTTCCTACCCTTAAAACGGTTCTCATACATGTAAGAATATACATTTAACATTTTATACTTTTTTTATTGTTACTGTCTTGAGCATTTTTTTTTTTTTAGGTCTCATGTGTAGGTCTTAGTTTTTTTATCATGTATTTCCAATGGTTTTTTTCTTTCTTTATTGAATTAGAGCTTCCGTGCACAAGTTTTTCACATGTATGTACCTAAACAGTGCATCTAAAGGACAATTAAAGTGAATCTGAATCTCCATAGCGCAATCTTGCTCCCAGTTAGCTTCCATCTACAGGCCAACTTAAATACCAGGCTTCCTTAAAAACTTCACACACTGGACCTTTAAAGGAATGTAAAGCTTGCACCCCCCCACCACCCCTCCACAGTCACTCCAGACACCTTGGCTCTCAGGTCAGCGGAGGTAAGAAGGCGGGACAGCGTGTCCCCAATGAACACCAGCTTGTGCGCCGTCACGATGAGACTCTTGCCCCTGGCCACGAAGATGCGCGGCGGCTGGTTGCCCTGCACGCTGCTGAAGAGCACGTCGATGGCGTCCGCCAGGCAGGAGAGGTGAGCGAGGCTCTGCGACGAGTAAAAGGACAGCAGCTCCGAGTCCTCCAGCGAGAGGGACACCGGCAGGGCGGGGGACGAGGTCATCTGTGAGGGGACAGGACACGACGGAGTGCGTTCATCATCATCATCTCTTTGCTTTTGAGTCAAACCGCTCAATTATGGATTCTGTGAGGCAGCAGCAGGTCCATCAGAGCTGTTTTTTTCACGTTACTTTGACTTCTTCAACAAAGAAATTCCAAACATTGCTTTTTTTGGTGATGAAAAATAATTAAGTTACATTCCTAATTTAGGGAGGAAATTAAAATTAACAAATTAGCAAATGTTCTGTTGGGCAACAGACAAACCAGGACAGGTTTGGTGAGCCTTCTCTGTCTACACGTGTGACTGTTTGTCATATTTAACATGTAGGTCAGGAGAGTAACTTGAACTCGGAGGGGGGTTCATGCAAGATAAAGTGACAACCATATTTTAATTATTCACATTTTGATTTTTTTTAACTGACCAGTAAAAACTGGGTAATTAAAAGTACTGGCATTCGGCCGGGGGTAAATTTTACATGCAAATGGTGTACTTGCCCTAGTGGTTGCAAGCAACAGTGGCACACACACACACACATACACACACACAGAGTGTATTAGCAAGAAACTGAAAGAATGACTGTGCTTTTCTGTCACTTATTGTCTGGCAGCCTGCAGTCAATGAGAAGCAAGATTGTTCCGGTTCACAAGTGAGTGCTTGTTGCTTGTCTGTGGAGTAAACCGAGGAAACTGGCAGGGAGCGGACAGAATGCAGACGGACTCGCAGGACACTATGACCTCAGTTCCTAAGCAGCAGAAGGCAAAATTTGACTGAAGCGATGGCGCAAGACAATATGAGACTGTAATCTTCTCTTATTTTCCAGATGAAAATTCTCCAGATGGAGGCCTGGATGGCAGGCCGTTTTTCTCCGCTTTTCATAAAAAAAAGCAGGTTGAAGTTTTGACATTGGAGAACATTTTAATCTACATGCACAAGTGCTTAGATTGGAAGGGGAAAAAAAGAGATTAATCAGGCACAAAGCCAGTGGGTAACGCCCTGGTAGCTTGTCGTTTTCCTCACAACTACGCAAGGATTTTGATTGGTTACGTCATATTCTGACCACTGACAAATAACTCAGACAAAAAAAAGATTGCAACAATAGATCTCAAAATGTTGGATCACAGAAACGGACAGACGTACCCTCGTGTCGGAGGAGATAGTTTGCATTTGTCCATTCTCAGTGAGGGAGTCAGGAGGGGGCTCAGGTTTACCCTAACCGGGGAAGAAGAAGAAGGAGGAAGTCTGATTGTCTGATTGAAGCATATGTGCTCGACATGTTTTACAAGCAAGTCAGGATGCAAATTCCTTCAAAGACAGAGCAAAAATTAAAAACTTGCGTGCTGAACCAAGAAGCCGAAAAAGGAAAAAAGAAAAAGAAAAGCAGAACTGAACTGATTTAATTTAATTTCACGTTTGTTTCGTCTTTTCAGGACTATAGAAAGAGCTACTTTTTTTCTCTTTTTTTGTGTGCTGAAAAAACTGAACTGATAAGAAGTTCTTGGTTGTGTTTTTGTTTTTTTTGTTCTTAAAAGACTGAAGTATTCCTTGGTTGTTTTGGTTCAATATACATCTTGAAAAGTGACAGAAATGTGTTGGTTCTCATTTATTTTGATGCTTTGTTGTTAAGTTTTATACTTATCCTTTGTGGGGTTTATGAATTATATATTAAGTAATTATAATTATAAACCGCTACAGTGCAACGCTGTAAAATTCCCTTTTACCAAAAACAAAAACTGACCTGCAGTTTTACATATCCAACGCTGTCACCAGTAGGCACTGGAGCAGGGACGGGAGTCAGGCCAATCCCGGCGTACTCGTTGCTGGGGTCGTCTTCCCCATCGCCCGGGCCCACCGTCAGCGTCACGGTGGACGGGGCGTGAGACAAGGGGAAGGCTGGCTGCGGGGTCGGAGGCAGGGGTCTCTCCTGGATCCAGCTCCCCTTCCGCGAGCCCATCCCACCCGCCGATGCCTTGCCGTCCTGCACCGGGAGCGCGGGCAGCGGCCTGCGAGACAGGGACTCCTGCGAGGGCAGGCGCGGGCGTCCCTGGGCCTGCAGCAGGAGGGCGCTCTCCTCCAGGGAGCGCTGCACCAGCACCAGCAGCCCGTCGGACGGCGGGGCATTGCCGATGGCGGACAGCGCCGGCAGGAGGTCGGCAAGCCGGGCCCAGGCCTGCTGGAGGGGTGGCGGGGGGTCGTCGGAGTGGCTGGCCTTCCAGGTGGACAGGACGTCGGCCAGCGACGTGGCCAGGTCGCGGGACGTCATGGCGGGGGCCGGACAGGAGGCGGCGCTCAGCAGTGACTGGACCAGGCCGGACAGCGTGGCTCTCCAGTGCACGTCGCCCGAGCCGTTGCTGGACACGGAGAGGCGGCGCGGCGTGCACGTGGACGCGGAGGACGACGACAGCGAGTGGGGGAGGACGTCGACCGTCAGCGCCGGCATGTCGTAGATGCCGCAGTCGACCTCCGAGGAGTCCACGGCGCTGCCGCTGATGCGCTTCCCAGGTGCGGGGACGCGGTAGACCTCACCGGGTTGGGCTGCATCCTCCCCAGGGAGGCCCCTGCTGCTGCTGCTGGTGGTGCTGCTGCTTGTGGTGGTGGTGCTGGTAGTGGACTCTCCCGTGCCCAGCGGGACACCCGGAAGCGTGGGCACACTGTACACGTCGTCGTCGGCCTCCTCGGGCTGGACGTCCGACACCGACGCGTTGAGGGTGACGGTGGGGACGTCGTAGACCTGCAAGTTGGTGAGAGAGCGAAAAGAGAAAGAGTTAAAAGGAAAACGCTGGCGTCTGCAGACATCTGCCAGCGGGGTTCTGCAAAACCGAAGGTTTTAAAGCGGCGAGCTCTTTTAAAGGCGATGATCAAAGAGAGGCCGCGGTGCCGCTCGCTCCTCTCGGTTCAGCTAATTGCACGGTGAGTCCTGCGGCCCACACCCAGTAACTGCACGCATTAGGGCAAAAAATAATCCAACAGCTGGCAGACATGGTCAAGTAACATTAAAGGGGAGACCACTCGGAGTGTGGTGGTGGTGGTGGTGGGAGTGGGGGAGGGGGATTGGTGGTATGGCCTCGGTACAGGCAGCCCTGACAGATGGGTGTGACCGGGGGAGAAAATAGCAGCAGCATTTGGGCTGGATAGACAGGCTCCCACAGCCGAGCGAGACAGGTGCGGCTTCGCCTCCACAGGAGGGGGCAGGGACACACACACACACACACACACACACACACACACACACACACGGGTGGTGGAATGTGGGAAGAAATGGTGAGAGGGTGTTCGATCGGTCGCTGAACTTGTGCTGACATGAATGCAACGGTTTCCCACACTTCCAAAAACAGTTTCTCTTGGCATGACGTTCAGAAGTCAGAGGGTAACGACGTGAGCATTTCGTGGAGAGGCTCCACCTTTGGAAAGCACTTCCCAAACACGCAAGGTAATGAAACGTTATGAGAATGTGTCAGAATCAATATTGGAATCGAGAGTCGAGGTGTGGCCTTAAAAAGTGGAGAAAAAATGTGGGAGGTGAGAAGAAGTCCAGGAAACAAGGATTTTACCTCAGTCTCACAATCAGTTTGTGGTGGGAGGCATCGAGGGGTGTCGTAGATGCCGTCGTCATGACTGAAGGAGGAAGGGGCTGCACGCTGCCACCGACCGCTTGGAGGGGTGTCATACACCTAGCAGCAACGGAAAAAAAGTCTTCATTTACTTGAAAAATCTACAGTTTTAACAAACCAAATAAAATAAAGGAAATGTTTTGGCTCAAATGTTTAAGTTTGCTGAAACAACAATGTGGGTCTTTGCTTGTCTGACTAGACTGACTGTTCAAACAGTGCAGTGAGTGACGCAGACATAACAAACCTGATCATCCACAGCCTCTGAGTAATCCTGATCTTCTCCTTGTTTGTCCTGCGGCGAGCTTCCTCCTTTCTCCGGGCCGTTGCTCGTCTTTTCCTCTTGACTGCGACTTGTCGCCGGCTGCTTGTTCACCTCCGGCTTTTCGCTTGTAGGGGCGACCTGAGCAGTGGGTTTCAGGCCTGAGTTGGCGTCGGCCGCCGCCGGCGCGTCTTTCCTGGTTACTCCCCTGACCGGAGGTGCCGGCGGTGGAGGTTTGCGGGCGAAACTCGGCGATCCCGGAACCCTGACCTGACCTGCTCGGACCAGCAGGGGGGAACCACGGTGGGCGGCCAGACCCGGTTTGGCGCGTGCGATGCCAGCGCTCGGTGAAACTCCTTTGTGCAAAGGCCTGGGGGAGGGGTGAGACAGCTGAGAGGGGTGCTGGTGGGCGAACGCCGTGGCTGAAGTCCGTGGAAGGTTGGCACCCACAGCAGTCGGTGTCTGGTACAAGCCGGGCGTGTCCTGGTTGACTTTGGCCTGGGGGGTGCCTGGTGGTCCGTTGGCGGCGGCAGCGTGGCCATTGGCAGTCGCCAGTCCACTGCTGGGCGACTGGTACACATCGTCACCTGCGAGCGGTGTCCCTTTGGGCACCAGGTAACAGTCTTCAGAGTGTCCCGATGTTTCTCTGGGCATGAGGTACGTAGTGTCCTCTGGTTCCTCGGCCGCCCTGGGCACTCCGGATGGGGAGAGGTACACCGACTCCGAAGCCACCAGGCCACCCGGCTGCCTCGCGCTCTGAGCTGCGGAAGACATGGGACCCACCGGGCTCTGATAAAGTGTTCCCGTCATCTCAGAGCCCCGTCCTCTCAGCGAGGGAGAGCGCGGACACCCAGCCACTCCGACATCCCAGTCTGGCCTCGACCGTGAGCCAGAGCTGGAGTGCGAACGCGGGCGCCCGCCCTCCACCCTGCGCAGCTCCCCAGGTCTCGAGGCGGCGCCAAGCCCCCGTCCTTCACCTGCGCTCGGCGGAGAGCGATAGACCCCGTCGATGTCCTCCGCGCTGCAGCTGACCGCAGTCCGAGCCAGAGGAGAACCGGGTGACAAGTAAACAGAGTCGTCAACAGGAGCCGGCGGCGGGGCCGTCTGGAGGAGGCGCAGTCGGTTGGCAGGGGCGATGCCCTGTCGGCCGTGCAGGGAGCAGAGCCACCAGCCGGGCCCGCCGCTCTGCTCCTGCTCAAGAACCATCAGAATGTCGCCTTTCCGGAAAGCCAACTCCTCCGGGCTCTCCGCTGTGTTGTCAAACAGCGCCTTCGCCAGTATAGTCTGCAAAAAAATGGGGTATGGGGCAGGAAAAAACCTCATTAATCATAAAAACAAACAGACTCTCTCATTAGTCAAACATGAATCGTATCGTATCTCCAAATGACCATAATAGAAATCAACAGCCTTCATTTTTTTTTTCTTTTTAACCAAAGCTAGTTTCACATACAGAGAATACAAAACGGATAAAAAGGCAACATTATATATATATTTTTTAAAAAGGTGATAGACCGACATAAAAAAATATCACAAAAACAAATCTAAATGCACCACTATGTCAAAGACAAAATCCCCAGCTGTCACCAATGATGAGGACGGAGAGATGGAGAGAAGGGGCACAGCCGGGCAGGATCAATGATCTGATGGACACAGGGGCTTAATGGTAATGAGCAGGATGAGAAGGAGGAGGAGCAGGGGGAGGGGGAGGGGATGAGAGGCACATCTGTCCCTTGCTGTTTAGGGCTTAATTGCCAAGCCAAAGCCAAAGAGTCAGGCTTCCCTTTCAATTTCTAATGCAGCCCCCTGGGGCCCACTGGGGGCTCCACTGTGCCATGTGGGACCCCGCTAAAAACTAATGGAGGCAATAAAACCAACGCGATTTTCAGATAGTGGGGAAATATAAACAAGTCTCATGATCTCCCATTTTTTTGGTCTCATGTTAGTTTTGATCACCTACGGAAAAAAACGTATTGCAATAAGAGGTTCCGTGCATGCGTGCAAGACGCTGTACTCACCGAGACAGACATAGCTGCTGATGCTTTTGTCACAGTTCCGTCTCAGAGAAACAGTGATTCATGGGTCCAGGCCAGTGGAAAGATCACCCGTCCATACCTACTGATGATCTTAAGTATGTTTTGGTAACCAAAGGCGATCGGAGCAAAGGCACAGCTGGGTCCGGGCGGCACACATCTCACGGGCCGGTCGCCTTGAACGTCCTCGTACGGATCCTGCAATTCGATAGACTAATAATTATAAAAGACAGATTTTTATTTCCTCTCCCCAAACTTACTGACGACAAATCCACGCCGCTAGTTGACCTGACCCCGTTCGCTTCGAATTGCGTGTGAAGAAAAGTCGAACCACGCAGCGCCAACACCTGTGCAGCCTTTTCCACGCCCAAATACGTTACCTTGAATGCATCAGGGACGGCAAGAGAGCTAACGGTAGCTTAGCATCGCAAATAAATGGGTGATTGGCTCTCGCGGTTATGGGCGAATGAACAAGCGGTGTGACGAGCCTCTGGTTGTATTAAACCGTGTTCAGTTGGAGTGATGTCCCAAGTCATGCTAGCTATTCTGTCGAGGCCGTGCTCGAAAAACATTCGCTGGATTCCTGCTACTTATCGCCTATCACTGCTAAAGCTAAAGTTGGCTTCACAACAACAATGCTACCACCGGCTAAACTCAATAAGGCTAACTTACGTTCAGGACCGGCGTTTAAAGCGTGGGATGACGACTACCTTGCAATGTTTATCGGTCGCCGATCAGACGAGCAGCGGCGTAGTCAACGGTGCGTAAAGCGCTCCTCTTTTCAGGCGTGAAAATCGGCGACCATCAGCGCTCAATCATAGCTGGCGATGACAACAAAATGATCCCCGCCCCCTCCTCAGGACCTTGACGTAGGCTTGCTGATCTCAGAGCCCAGCCTGAGCCTCGGAGCCAGGCTTACAACCCAGCCAAGGACTGTGAAATCGTGTCGGCAACGGCCGTTTAGTACGCACTGTCTGCCAATGCGATTGGCCCAATTCGGTGAGAGTTGCGTTCAGGGACTTTGCTATTTAACCGTTAAGTGGACGCCAACACCGTCTGATAGCCGAATAACCGACATTACCCACTTGGCTAAAGTCATTTGAGTAGATAAGACGACATTGCGATTGTTAAAGTATTTTTGTTTCCGTCTCGTATTGGTTGGTTTGTATAATCGGTTAAACCCTCAAATTTTCGACGAGCGTTTTTCTATGGGCTCTTATTTTGACAGCTGAGCTACTAACAGGAAGCTACTTGGCCGCTGGCACGTTCGAATGTTTGGTAAAAGATTGGTACACTGGACCCGTCAGGAAGTCAAAGTGCAGGATTTCTTCTTGCGACTCATTCTGTTTTCGTGCAGTTCGGGTTTGAACGCGCCATTGGGTGAGACACTACAGTTCAGCACTCGAGCACATTTTTTTTTTTTTTTTTTAGAGTTGCACGGTTCATTGTTTGATATGTATTTCTGTTTAGTGTACATTTGCTAAACGAGACCCTTACAAACCGCGATAAGATAGTTTGAAATATTTGTTGATTACCGATACACAACCACGAATCATCGTGTCTCACTGGTTTGATTCACATCTCTACGTGTGTTCACTGCCGCAGTCAGCAGGCTGTTTGACTTTTGCCCTAGTTAGCCATATTTTTTTCTCGCCTTTTTGTTTTGTTTATCTTGCTGTTTGTTCATTAAACATGTGACCCTCCTCCATTCTCAGGTGATGTTCAGGAGCGCGTTTAGGGGCCTGAAGACCAACCTCGTCGCTGGCCAAAGAACTATGTCTCATCAAAGCAGCCTTGCTGGGAAGGTGGCAATCATCACTGCCTCAACAGATGGGTAAAGGTTACACCCAGTGATTCCAATAACAAAAATACAACCACAAAAAAATAACGGTTTTGGCAGTAGGTGTATGACGTGGTGAAGTGCAACATTCCCCTTAATGCACCTGTCTAAAATGTATGTCACTATGAACGTCTTTTCCATGTACAGAAAATGGATGCGACTGTGATGCTCCTCTTTTGCCCCTCTTCAGAATCGGCCTGGCTGCAGCGCAGGCACTGGGCAAGAGAGGAGCCCACGTGGTGGTGAGCAGCCGGCGGCAGGCCAATGTGGAGCGAGCCGTGGCTCTGCTCAAGAGCCAGGGCATCCAAGTGACAGGGACCACCTGTAATGTTGGCAAGGGGGAGGACAGAGAAAAACTCATTCAGACGGCGAGTATTTTTAGCTCTAGTAACCACAGGTGGAGAGTTCTCTCTGACGTGTTTGGGATGCTGAACCACAATTATAAGGCTCCCAGGGAATAGCCGGGTGCAGAACCTTAATATTGGACAATTTGTGTTTAAAAATAGACTCTGGAACAGTGTGGGGGAATTGATATCCTGGTGTCCAACGCGGCAGTCAATCCATTTTTTGGGAACATCTTGGACTCCACAGAGGAGGTCTGGGATAAGGTAACATACTCTCCTAATGATGATTTGCCACCATCATTTTATGGCAAAGTAGAATTTGATTTTGTTTTGTTTGTTTTCTGTCTCCTCACAGATCTTGTCTGTAAATGTGAAGTCAGCCTTCCTCATGACAAAGTTGGTGGTGCCTCACATGTCAAAGAGGGGGTCAGTGACCGACTGCAACACAGTTCTACAATTTAGAATTTGTATGTTGGCCTGTTTTTTAACACACACTTGTATTTTCTTTTTTTTAGAGGGGGCAATGTGGTGTTTGT
The DNA here is from genome assembly GCA_009823395.1 of Thamnaconus septentrionalis. Taxonomy (NCBI): domain Eukaryota; kingdom Metazoa; phylum Chordata; class Actinopteri; order Tetraodontiformes; family Monacanthidae; genus Thamnaconus; species Thamnaconus septentrionalis. Next base: position 21,959,347 of record CM020503.1, read on the forward strand.
GTCATCTGTGGCTGGATATCAACCAATGCAGGTTAAAATATATAAAATACAATATGCATAACAAATGCATTAATTATTACATTTGATTCCTATCTGCTGCTGAGATGCTATCTGCTAATAGGAGGCTCACAAAGACATTCTAAAGGAACAGCGCAAACCTTTGGGTTTACACCATAAACAAACCAGAATGACGAAAAAAAAATGGTGCCATAATGAAGGGTGACCAGAAGAGGGCGCACCTGCAAGGGAATCATACTCTAGTCCATCTGTCTATTTTCCATTGCTGCTTTTCCTGCCCTGAGGGTTGTAGGGATGTTGGATTCTATGCCAGTTGTCTCAGGGCGAGGGCACCAATGTGTCCTCCTCATGATCGTAAAAGATATTTAATTGAACAATTAAGAAGCAGTTTAACAACATTCATTCATTCATTTTCCATACCCGCTTCTTCCTGAGCTCAGGGTCACGGGGGGGTCTGCTGGAGCCTATCCCAGCTGTCTTAGGGCGAAGGCAGGGTGACACCCTGGACAAGTTGCCAGTTCATCGCAGGGCCACATAGAGACAAACAACCATTCACACTCACATGCACACCTACAGATAATTTAGACTGTTCAGTTGACCTCACATGCATGTTTTTGGAGTGTGGGAGGAAGCCGGAGAACCCGGAGGGAACCCACGCAGACACAGGGAGAACATGCAAACTCCACACAAAAAGGCCCCAGGCCCGGAATCGAACCCACGACCTTCTAGTTTAACAAACATATTATTTAAAAAAAGAAGCATAAAAGTGTGTTTTGAAGAGATGTTTTTAATTACGAATCGTGTCTCTATTTGCAGGCATTGGGTCCCTACAGTGTAAGTAAGACAGCGCTCCTCGGCTTGACCAAAGCACTGGCCCCAGAACTGGCTCAAAGCAACATCAGAGTCAACTGCGTGGCCCCTGGAGTTATCAAGACGCGCTTCAGCAATGCGGTAAAGAGGAAAAACTTTTTTTTTCCTTTCAAGTTTACACTTTTTTTTTTTTAAGTCAGTATTCTTGCATTTTTTATTTTCATTTTCTTTTGTATCCTTTTTATTTCTCTTTCCTTTCTTACATGTTCAAAATAAATAAATAAAATAAAATCCAAAATAAAATTCATACGTTGCATTCACATTTTATCTCAGTTGTGGGAGAATGAAGACATCATGGAGGAGTTTAAAAAGCAGCTCTCCATTAAAAGGTATGAAAAACATTTCCTGAGTTTACAAAGCAGGTGGGTTTGACGTATACGTAACATATATTTCCCCATATCATGTTAGAGTTGGCCAGCCAGAAGAGATAGGCGGCGTGATTGCCTTCCTGTGCACCGAGGAGGCTTCTTACATCACCGGAGAGACCATCACAGTGACTGGAGGGATGGGCTGTCGGCTCTGAACCCTCTCTGAATGGTTAACACGGTCAGCGGTGAACATTAACACGGTTAAATAGCTCCTGATGCTATTTTGAAGAGCAGGTACTGCACTGCCAGGGGGGAGAACGCCCTGCCTCACACATGTGCTGTAACCCACTGACCTGTATTGCAGAATGAGTCATCTGTATGTTGTTGTTCAATTTCACTGTAAAATCTCTGGAAATGCTGCTATCTTGTGTATTACTTTCTTTTGTGTATTAAAAGAAAGTTTGGATGCAATGCAAGGAAATTGTATTCATGCATGTTCCCCATGAAATTTTATATCTGAAGGACATGGAATAATTTGTCCCTTCAGATAAAAAATGATAAAATGTCCTACAAAAGCGTTATTCTTGTTATTATTCAAATTTGATTCCATAATGATCACCATCCTTTCAAATGAAATTGGGCAATAAGAGAAATGGTCCCATTGTGTCAGGTGTTGGTGGACTCAAATGCACGACAAGATACTCTGGTGCAATTTAGGAAGTTTATTCGCATGGGAAGTCGGACAATCCAAGGTCGAGAGCCAGCGCAAGCGGTGACGGGGGCAGGCAGGATCGGCGTCGGGGACGGGCGAGAGTCGATGCTGGGGAATCAGTCCAAGGGCGAGGCGAAGGCACGATCGAAGACGGTCCGAGTCGTAATCCAAACACAGGTGTGGCGGAGGCTGAGGCGGGAAGGCAGGGTCGTACGGTCGGTTGTCCACAGGAGAACGAAGGAGCAGAACAACAGGGAGATAAGCGCTGGATTACTGGCACAAGGCAAACAGATAATCTGGCAACGAGAGAACACGGAAGAGCAGTTTTATGAAGGCAGTGCCACAGGCGCAGATTGTTGGCAATCAAAGCACATGAGAGCTGCTGCGGACACCGTGACAAATTGTTATTGTCGACACTAGTATCAGAAGGCTAATCATCTGAGGGCCTAAAAATTGCCCTCAATATGAGAGCAAAAGTCAGTCTAAAGTTTAGTCGTTCAAAGTCTAAATGTTATCATGTGCCAAACTCAGGGGCACTACAACACACATTGACCTTTACCTGTAATGGCTCATTTATTCTGACCAGACACCAGTCAAACTATGACTGCAGATTACACAATAAAACTGGTATTTGCTTTTGCTTGAGGCTGACTTCAGCTAAATATTTCGGGGTCATTTGAGTGAATGCTGTTAGTTTGGATTATGCTTGATGATAACATGCAACTCTATAAATGATCAGGCTTTTTGAATTTAAATAGTATAGTTGATAGTTTGATTGTTGATAGTTGATAGATATGATAGTTTATTTGATTAAACTCCAAACAAAACTGGCAGGGGAATGATCTGGATAATCTCCGCAACAATGTACAGTGTTTTACCAGATTATCACCAGCACGGGTTTAGTTTTATCACCAGAACAAAAACAAACAAAAAAACAACAATTGTAAACTACAGTTCTGAAATTACATTCAAATGTCTGAACATTAACCTGTCCTGGAATAGTGGGGCTTTTCACGTATCTCTCCGGTAACTCGGACACCGTGACTATTTTATTTTGAAAAGGTCTCCCGGTCACTCGTCACTAACTTGCGCTACCTCGGCGTCGGTTCGTATAAAGACGCACAACCTTCCTGTGCGCCAGGTCTGGTTGTGTAGCTATCGCCCGCAGCGCAACATCCGCCCACCATGGCTGCTAGGCTGCTTGAGAAGATGCTAATCTGCTTCTACAAGGCGCTGATGTGGGCGCTTTTTGCGCTCTTCCAGCTTCTGTCATCCCGGAACCCCGCCGCAGCCGGAACCCAGGTGGCGCCCGTCGTCAACCCGCTGCTGCTGCTCCCCGCGACGCAGCTGGCTAAGAAGATCCGACGCAAAGAGGTGCGTAACCGGTCAGAGGGCGCAGCGGACACACAGCGACAGGACAAGGAAGCGGTGGAGGCGTCTGTCGCTTTAAAACATGACATCAATGTTTTACTCATCGTTTACTCTGGTTTTGTTTGTGTAGGATCACGGGATTTGGGACAAGCGCGTTTTTTTTTTTTTTTGTTGTTTTTTTTGCACGAAAATATGTCTTGCGCAGTAGCACAAAAGTTTCAGAAGTTTTTCTTTTCTTCTGGTCAATTTAGTTCAGATTATTCTGTCACAGCTTCCTTATTTTTTATTTTATTTTAAATTATCGACCACTGTATTGTTTCATTAATAGCATAAAAAACAAATTTTAACTTTTTATTTAAGTACATTTCATAACCTGTACTTTTTAACTTATACTTGAGTAAAAGAGTTGTATCAGTACTTTTACCAGAGTATTTTTTTTTTTACACAGGTATATGTAATTTTACTTAAGTACAGAATGTGACTACTTTCGACACCTCTGACTCTCTGAAATTACCTCATAACATGATTCAACCCAGAGCACCACAGCATCTCCAGGCTGCCTTACGCAAGCAGCAACGTTCCCTTGTAAACGCATCCAGAGTACAAGAGAACAAGAACTACAGGTTCTACTACTTAATTTTCTTAGTTTGTCTTTTTAACAAAATAATTTCCTTTTGTCTGTGTGCCTCTGATGTTGCCAAACCTTTTGAAACACACCAAAAAAATGTATGTGGCGACAATAATTGGGATTTTTCAACATCTAAGGGTGTCTGAATACGTATTTCCCCCACAACTATATGTAAATCCACCAGTGTGTGTTTCTTTATCGGAGAAATGACGAAAAGATGCTCCTCCAGGTGTCGAGTGTGGAGGTGGTGCAGGCGTACATCGACAGGATCCAAGAGGTCAACCCACTTCTCAACGCTGTCATAAAAGACAGGCAAGTGAGGCTCAGCTCTGGCTGCATCTTTCCACACGGGTTGCCAAATATAACTAAATAAATAAATATAATTGTATACTGCCCGGGCCTGTGACCTTTCTGTGTGGAGTTTGCATGTTCTCCCCGTGTCTGCGTGGGTTCTCTCCGGGTTCTCCGGCTTCCTCCCACACTCCAAAAACATGCATGTGAGGTCAATTGAATATTCTAAATTGTCCGTAGGTGTACATGTGAGTGTGAATGGTTGTTTGTTTCTATGTGGCCCTGCGATGAACTGGCGACTTGTCCAGGGTGTCACCCTGCCTTCGTCCTAAGACAGCTGGGATAGCAACAACAATTTGATGCTTTCACTTTTAATCAAATTTTGTCTGTTTTAGAAGAGTGTAGAATGACATATTTTGGATTTGATTAGTTTACGTTGCTAATTTTTCTCACTTTTGACTTTGAAAGCCTGGCTAAATGCTCCTTTGCCAACATCCATCACTTTGCCTGCTTCTGAAAACAGCGTCCAGTCTAATGGGCAGTTTTATTCTCTCACCGTCAGGTTCGATGCTGCCCTCCAGGAGGCGGCGCAGGTGGACAAGCTGATTGAGGAGGAGACTGGAGGGGAAGAGGTGCTGGAGGACCGGCTCCCCCTGCTGGGCGTCCCGCTGTCCGTCAAAGAGTCCTTCGCTCTCCAGGGTAAAAGCCTCGCAATCTGATCTCATCCCGGTCACCTGAATGCTTTTGGACCAAACAGTCAGAGGGAATTTTTAAAATTATTACAACATAGAACTCTTCTCTGCTGTGTCACAGAGAACATTCTGGACTTTTTTTGGACTCAATGGCAGATGACGCACTAATGGTTTATATTAAATCCTTGCTTATTCCTGTCTCTGCACAATTTGACACAACTTCTTTCGTAGTTTGTTGTACATAGATTGATTTGAATGTTCTTTTAGCTACTTTTATGACTGTATAATTTATTTTTTGTACTATCTATTTATCCATCTATCTATCTATCTATCTATCTATCTATCTATCTATCTATCTATCTATCTATCTATGTACTGCACAGTGTTGCTTTGGATGTGTTGTCAGGTTTTGGTTTATTTTCACCTTAATTTAAGTTCAAACATGTTTCATCCTCGCAGGAATACCTCTGACCGGGGGCCTGATCTTCAGGAAAGATGCGATCTCCACAGTGGACTGTCCATCGGTGGCCCAGCTGAAGAGGGCTGGGGCCATACCGCTGGTGGTGACAAACACCAGCGAGGTGTGCATGTGGCTGGAGTCCAGCAACCGCATGCACGGCGTCACCAACAATCCGTACAACTCGGAGAGGATTGTGGGTGGAAGCTCAGGTGGGTGAGCGAGCCGCAGCCGGCGGATTCTATTGCGAAACTTGGTGTCCAGCTTAGTTTGTTCAGAGTGGCTGTTCAGAAGTTCTTTGTCTGTGGAGACAACGCCCGGCTTTGTCAGATAATCATATTACACTGGCTCCTCAGGTTCTCTGAGTGGAGGTGGCTCCACCGAGTCATTCATTGCTTGCTGCCGACCAAAAGTTTGTGTCATTGCTTGGGTAAAGAATGCAAATCTCTGTACCTGTGCTGCACAACAGAGAGACTCTCTGCTATAGACTAGACACTTCAATATTTTCTGCACATCTTAACAGAGAATTTGAACACTTTTGTTATTATTGTAGTCCTAGTCTTAAAGGCAAGAACATTTAAACATAAATATCATAAATTCCTGCTCCCTGTACCGATTTAAGTTCCCAGAGTCCAACCATTTTGCCATTTTTCACTCATCCCCCCAAAAAAAAACCCAGTATATTTCAGCCCTGAAACACAATGGTTTTAGGCTTCCTGCTAAACCTGATACTTTGCTGGACTCGCCACATGTTTGGAAGGGACGAAAACAAAGGCGAGCACAAGATGGTCTCAGAGGGGGACCAGCAACAAGTGCCAGTTTCTTTGCTGTTTTAGCTGAAAGGCACAGTGGGCTCAAGTATGAAAGGATTGTTGCCCAGATCTTAACTCGCAAGATATGGACACATTCCTGTTGCTTAGCAAGGCCATTGACCTACATTTTTTTTCAAAAATATTGGCTGTACTGAGAGAAAATAGCAGAAAGATAGCAGATCTTTACTCATCTATCCGCAGGGGGTGAGGGCAGCATCTTGGCCGGAGGTGGCTCGGTCATCGGCGTCGGCTCAGACATCGGTGGCAGCATCCGACTGCCTTGTTTCTTCAATGGGATATTTGGTCATAAAACCACTCCTGGTGAGAGAAACCTGGCCACTGAATCCACTCATGTCTTCGTTTCAGAATCAAATGCACCATCCATAAAAAAGGACTTATTTTGCATGATTGCAGAGGTGATAATGAACGTGTTTGTGCAGGGGTGGTGTCCTGTGAAAACCAGTTCCCTGCTCCCTCTGGCCGCCAGTCGGAATACCTCAGCAGTGGCCCCATGTGTCGCTACGCCACTGACCTCAAGCCAATGCTCAAAATCATGGCAGGACCCAAGGCTGACATGTAAGCGTGGCATTGATGGATCGATTCTAACTAATTCATTTCTGTTGATGCGTATGAAGTACCAAGTGCCAAGTAATCTGCTTGTATTGTGGGAAAACAACTTAGGTTTTCAACAAAGTCGTTTTTCTGTGTCGTGAACTGTGGTGGAAATCATATGTCAATAGTGAAGGAAAAATGTGAAAATTATTTTATCCATCAAAAATGTCCAAGTGTCCAAAGTTGTTTGAATGACAGGTGGACAGTTGACTGGCCCACGAGTCTGATAAGAATTGTTTCATTTCTTTTTCCTCCCCGTCTTATTTTCCACAGGTTGTCCCTCGACTCGCAGGTGGACCTGAAGAAGCTACGTTACTTCACGATCGCCCACAGCGGCGGCTCCACATTCACGTATCCTGTGGACAGAGAGATCGTAGAGGCTCAGAGGAAGGTGCGCTCTGTGCTCCACTGACCCGTTTCTTTGAAATCGTGCTGCAGCCTTTGTTGTCAGGAAAGTTGAAACTGAAGCATTGGGATGTTCTCCAGGTGGTGCAGCGTCTTGAGGACGATCTCGGGGTGAAAGTCCAGGAAGTGCAATTTCCAGCGCTGCAATACGGCTTCCAGATCTGGAACACATACATGGGTCTCCCCGACAAGGAGGGAAATGTACGTCCGACACACGAATATAAAGCTGAAAACAGTAACTGCACAGAGATGATGGTTGTGAGACCTAGTGTCAAAATAAGAAAGGGAACCATCATTCAATAATACCTGGAATGTCAGAAAACAGTAAGACTGTAGCCTGCAGCCAAGAAAGTCTAGATGCAAACGTTTATTTGTTATACAGTTTTCACGATGTGCAGTAATTGCACAGTACTAAGGAATTTCAATTCTGTGAAAATGGTGTATTCAGGTATAGGTTAAAAAAATAGGAAAAAATAACAACAGCTGTTTTATGTTGCAAAGACTTAAAAAGCATGGCTTAGCTATTATTGTAATTATTAGAAAATTGGAACAGCTGTTTGCTGGAGGGAATTTTCCAGCAAAAGTTACAGTATGCAAACTCCTCCTTGAGGGTGCACAATGTGTTTTTCTCATTTTCTTCCCCTTTAGCCTCCATACTCAATGTCTGTCCTGCTTGGGGAACCAGGGCGCCCCGTGTGGCCTCTGTGGGAGCTGCTGAAAACGATGTTTGGAAAGTCAGACCACACCATGGCTGCCATTGGTAACTGGGATATCATTTGTATTTATTCAGTTTTTGTAGGCAGTGAGCTTTATTTGTATAACTTTTTGTCTGATCTATTTTTTTTTAAGATAACTTAAGTTATTAGTTTAATATACTTGAACAATCCTATTTACCTACCACCATGTAATTTCTCACAGCAAGATAAATATGCGCCCCAAAAAAGTAATATTTTTAAATGCAACCAGGCCTGAATAATGAATAATCGTGTTTTGTCTTCAGCTCTGGCCATGTTTGAGAAATTAAGCCCCTCCAAGCCCTCCAGCTTCATCATCCAGCAGAAAGAGAAGCTCCAGAAGGATATTGAGGAACTGTTGGGGACGGACGGCGTTTTTCTTTACTCAACATTCCCCCGAGTGGCACCCAAGCACCACCACCCACTCTTCAAGCCGCTTGACTTCGCATACACAGGTTGGTTTCTGCAGTAGCAACACAACAGCGGTCGAACAATGTGTTAGATTACTACATGTTAGAGGTCCCCATACGTTACATCCATTTCATACCTTATCCAGGCATCATCAATATTCTCGGGCTGCCAGTCACACAGTGCCCTCTGGGTCTGGGTGAGGAGGGCCTGCCCCTCGGGTGCAAGTGGGAGCCGGGAAGCTGCAGGACCACCTAACGCTGGAGGTGGCTCTGTTCCTGGAGAAGGCATTCGGAGGCTGGAGGAACCCTGGGACCAAATGAAAGCACGTCTGCAGCTGGACGCCTGCGGAATAAAGCTTTAGTTTTTAAATTTCAGTTTTGCTAATGTACCCAACGGTACCTCCAGATGAAGAACGAATGCTATTTTATGCCATTTTAGAACCAAGCTCAAACAAACCTTTATAAATTGCACAATCATTTCTGTGACACAACCAGGAAGGAACCAGAAAATGCTCAACTGAAACGTCAGTTGACTTAATGCCAAGGTGCTTGACGGGGCGGTTTCTTTATGTTGAGTGTTAAGAAACATGACAGCCAAATGAATGAGGGGTTTGATGCAAGTAATCCAGGCATGACAATCAAGCGTGACATGCAGAAACCTGTTGGACCCATAGGAAATTTACAGTGGCTTGTCACCTATACCTGTACAATAGGGTTTGTGGAAATCACTTTAATAAGCAGCTTAAAGAAACAGGAAAATGTCTCTCCTGGAAGTGAGTGGAAGAGTTTGCTTTGTGCTGGAACAGACGTCTTTCAGTGAATAAAGGAATATCTGAATAAAAATGACAGCTTCCTGGTGTTTTTAAAGCTGGTGGTCTGTCCCACAAACTATTCCAAAGGCTCTAAAGTATTAGGAAAATCAAACATTTAAGGTCCAAAGTTTAAGGTTTTGTGGCATGTTACATTTGAGACTACAAAAGATAACCAACAAAATTCTACATCTTACGTCATCCTCTTGCTTCATTTTAATACAGCAGGTGACAATTTACAGAGGCGTAAAACTTTATGAGTAAGTTTTATTGTTCTTAGTCGTTTCTTGGCTCTGGTATTAATGCGAGAGCCCCCATCAAGACAGACCTGCTGTCTGGTGTCTCTTAGCAAATTAAAGCACAATGATGACGATGTGAAATTGATGCTACTTGTCCTTGTATTGGTAGTGAAACAGTATACTGCATCCAACACTGTCTTTTCAAATTTAATCCAAATAGGTGGTTCTGGTAGAAGTTGCTGTATCCTGGAAACTGCCCCTTTTGTCCATGAGGTATGAATACTCTGAAAAACCTCAATGATGACGTTGTGATGGATCGTTATTATTGTATACTGGGAAAAAAAAGCCTACGCTAAAACAGAAAAACTGAGTTACACGGATTAGATCAACTGAAATCTGTGGTCACTTTTTTATTTTATTTTTCTTCCCTTCTTATAAAAAAGGATGAAAAATTATTCAACATTTAGAGGTCTCTGAATTCACCACTCATTTTTGGCCCCTCAATGACGGTGAAACCTGTTTTTTTTTCCTTTTTTTTTTAAACAAATCAGGATTTCATTCTTGAGCGGCAAAGTGAGCCATGAACGTCACAGTCGTACAGAAAAATACGAAACGCATCTCTTTTAGCTTTAGACACATCACATGCCCCTACACAGAGAACAAACGGTGTCTCACAAAACAAGAACTCTCCCCACGCTACCACAGTGCCATTCAGGAATCAAAGGCGACGCATCAACAGAAAGAGTTTTTTTTTTTTTAAAAATAAAACAAAACAAAATAAGGTAACAAAGGAATCAAACAGAAAGTACAGAAATGTTTGAGCAATGAGTCCTGCGTTTCGGCGGTGCAGAAAAAAAGGGAGGACTTTCTCTCCTTGATAACCTCTCACCTGCTCCGTGCTCCATTTTTGGCCCAAATGTGTATGCAAATACTTGTGTTTGTGCAAACGTGTCGTTCGGCGTGGAGAGGTGAAGGAACATTGTGTGAGTGGGAGGGAGCTGCAGGTGGAGAGTCTCAGGAAGTGTTGGTGATGGGCTTGTACTTCTTGAGCCGCGTCCACTGGCCCGTGGAGTAGTTCATTTCGAAGACGGTGTCCACCAGCATGGTGGTGCTGCCCGTGCCGTCGGCTTTGGGCAGCACCTCGGTGTGCTCGCTCAGCTTGATCTGGATGATGTCGCCCTGCTCCGGACACGGATTCTCTGCGTGACACAAAGAAGAAGAAGAGGGAGGAGGGAGAGGAAGAGGAGGAGAAGAAGATGGTCAGAACTGGTGCCAAGTGTTGGTGTCAAGAAATGTGAGACACTATTGATATATTCATTGACAATTTGTCGGAGATTATTTCAATTTGGGCTTTGAAATGAAGAGTATTTGGGGCCCCCTACCTCTGGATCCAGCCATGAAGCCCAGAATGAGAGCCTTCTCTGGTCTGGTGACTTTGTTGGCCGTCTTGAACATCTCCTGGGCTGCGTACATCTGATCTCTCTGTGAGGAGACGCACAGCACACAACTTCAGTCAGCTGGTGGCAGCTGACAGCCAACTTTTGAAAGGTTTGAAAAATATTTAGCTCCTCTCACCGTGAGCGACAGATTCTTTTTGGGTTGTGGCTGAGGCGGCGTGGGGGCCGGCGCGGGGGTCGGGGTCTGCGGTGCGGTGGGGGGCTGGCTGGGGGTGTCCTGCTGGCTGGCGGTTGTGGCAGCGGGGGGGCCGTTGTTGGCGGGGGTGGAAACCGGTGTGCTGGGGGAGGTGGGGGCGGCGGGATTCGTCGTGTTGCCTGCGTTGTACATGGGAGTCCTTTGTTTGTACTGGCCCGGCAAGGCAGACGTGGCGCTGGCTCCCGCTGTGGCCGACTCCTCTGGCTGGCGAGCCGACTGCAGCGCGTCCCGCCCTGAACCGCCGGCGTTTGCTTTGAATAAATTAAAACGGGCATTAAAACAGTGTCTGGAACAAAGATAGTTTTTTTCTCCTCGTCACAATAGAAGGTCGACCTCCTACCTGGCTGCGTCTCCGAGCTGGGAATGTAGGAGGAGGAAGGAACCATGCTGGGTGTGGCTGGCAGGTAACTGGTAGACGGCAGAGGGTTTTCGTTCAGAGACCCCAGTTTCTAAGACGGAAGGAAATTCATACACACACACAAATCAGAATCACACAGAACCTGCTGATCCTGCTCTTCTGGTGCTGAGAGACACTTATAATGATAATGCATATCAGCTTGTTTGTTGGCAGTGAAAACTTAGAGAAAGTCAAAATATGTCTGTAAATTAAAGGGTCACTTTTTGACTTTTTTTCAATCTCTGTCAAAATACTTTGCAAATAGCTAACAAATATTGTTTTTGTGAATTCACACACAGAAAAAAATGCATCAGGTGTGTAAAGGTCAGAGGGCGATGGTAATTTTGAACTGATCATTTCTCAACAAGACTTAATAGCATTTACCTGTGTGGACACAAGGCCAGCAGCATAGTCGGGGGTGGTGTTTTCCACCACTGCCTCTTCTTTGGATGCTTTCTCACCTGCCTCTGTTTCTAAAACCAGAGAAGAAAACGTTCAATCGCCGTCGAAACAAAAACCTCTTCATCCTAATCAGTAATCTGGGGTGCAGCTGCACATCTTCAGACAAACACTGGGCTGAGACCATTCATGTAATCCATGTATTTACCCAAAGTCTTTCGTCTCCTCTTGGCTTCCCTTCCAGCACCAACCATGTCAAGCTCGGAAATGTCCAACAGCTGAAACAGACAAAACAGCTGAATGGTTTAAACCCCATCCTGATCCAAAGAGGCAGAAGTTCATCCTGTTTAAAAACCTCAAGGAAATGTTACATTACCTTGACCCCCCTCTCCTTTCGCAGGGGCGTCCGTGCCGGGGTGATGGGTGTGCGGTTACTGGGGGGGCTGAACATGCTGGGGGCAGTGGGGCTGCGGAAAGGGGCCTTGGGAATCCCCTTAAGAGGAGCTGAAGGGCACAGAGCACCAATGATATGAATTAAAGAAAAAAAAAAAAAAAAAACAAAAAAAAAACAAAAACAGGGCAAACAAAACAATTTGAATAGAACGTAAAGTTTAATTTTGCTCCACATTATCTAATAAGTCCAGACCTAAAATGATAATGTGAGCGGTCAAATGTGACAGCAGACAGCAGATATTTTACAGTCGTCTTCAACTCACTGGTAGTGTCCATCTTTTTGACCAGTCCTCTGCCTTTGGCGTGGAAAGGCACTCCGGCTGTCTTTTTCAGCTGCTGGGCAGTCTCTGTGGCTACAACGACAATGACAAATAACGCACAGGTTTAAGTTTGGATATACTTTCAATTGCAGTGGACCCTTGCGAATATCGAGTGACATACATTTCTGCAACAGCTCTGCCCTGAGGGTTGCACTTTTGGGCTTTCTCTTCAGCTGGAAATGCTTCACGGGGGGCGTCAGGGGACCCACCAGAGTAGTTAACGCACTCTTGTTGAGGTACTGGCACTCCAGCGGAAGCATGGTAGACGCCTCACATTCGCTCACTAATGAAAAGAGGAAGTTACGAGATGACAGATGGCTTTATGACACATACTAAGCAGTACGACTTAGGAACGTGGGATGATCAACAACACATGCGCTCCCTACCTTTCTCCCGCAGCTCTCCAAGAATATCCTGCACATTTGGATTCTGCTCCTCCAAATCCAGATTGAGAGAGCCAGTCTCAGGAAAGGATTTCAGGATGTCTGCAACCATCAGCACCCAAGGCTCAGAATCCACCGTCGCAAGTTGGATGATCTCGGACAAAGCTTCCTTCATCTGCAGACAGAAATAAAACAAAACAAAATATTGTAGCATAGCACTGAACTTCATTTTATCAAAATTTTCTGAAAAAAATAATCATTAATACATGTGTGAACATAGTTGTGTCTACTCAAACAATTCCCACAGAAATCAAGAAAACCTCTGGAAGGCTGTATCCAGTCCAAAGAAACACCACGTCATTTAGGAATTTAAGGATATTGTGCTGTGTTGTGGCGAGCAGACCAAATACTCTATCATGCTAATGAAACAATTCGTGCTGTGATATTGTGGTGAGCAGATCAACAGGTGATGGATGGAGTTGGAGTGAGGCTGTCGCTCCAATCCGGTCCCGCCTTCCATCTCCTCCAGTAGGCTCGCACTGGCCCATCCCACTATAATGTCTGATGGACAACAACTACGTTCCTGGTTCATTTTTGCTATGAGCGTGATTTCATTTCAGTGAGTGTCAGATTCGTCGTGAGGGTGTTGCAGCAATACAAATTCACGCACCCTTTAGTCATTCACTAAAAAAATGCGGAGGTAGTGCAAGAAGCAGCTGCAAGCGCAACATCCGATTCCGGTTGCGGTTTGCTGGCTGCGCTTGATAGCGTCAGTCGCTGCGTGTAGCTCATGGTAGCACGCTAGCGCTAGCTCTCCAGATTGGACAGCCTAGGTAGACACCGTAAGCGGTGTGTAAAGCAACCCGTAAGAGGAACCAAGCGTTAAATAGCCGACAATGCGGTTATGCACTCAGTTGCGTGTTTTAAAACCCAACTTGCAGGCTGTCGTCGCCCAGGGGGCTAACGGACGGGCTAGCGCTCAGCGGACTCACCTCGTCCACGGTTCGCCTCGGGAGATGCAACATCCCTAGCAGCAGTTTGAGCTTCACCGGCGGCGACAAGCTCGAAAAGCACAGCCGTATGTTGTCGATCACCGACACTGTGAGGAGGGAGGCGATGCTCGGAGGTGTCCACAGCTCGTCCGTGGAGCCCAGCTTGTTGTGAAGCCACAGGCCGGTGTCGCTGTCCTTCATCGACGCCATCTTGGAAAAAGAGGCGCTCACAATTCAGGCATTTTAACAGCCACCTAAGAGGAGAGCCAGAACCCCGCCCACCGCTCCGCTCACTGCTGCTGTCCCGTCTGCGACCCCGACCCGGGCCCCGGTGGTTAACATGGGGGATAACTGAATAATAATAATAATAATAATAATAATAATAATAATAATAATAATAATAATAATAATAATAATAATAATAATACTAATAATAACTGTGCTAATCGCTTTGTTTGTCTAGCATCTTACAACTATAACTAGGATTGTAAGCATTCATTCATTCTTCACAATAGTCATATTTAAAACTGCTGTCACAACTTTTCAAAATAAACGGCTTTGTACTTCCGTATAATGTCTAGGCTTTTTGTTTGTTTGTTTGAAACGTCCTTCGGTCTTATGTACAATGCTCCTAATTTGAAATGCATGCAAACACGTTTCGTGAGAAAAGTAGGAGCACAATACATCCGAAATACTCTGTATTCATTACATATACTCTATTCATGTAATAAAATAGACGATAAAGACAAACGAAGCGAGAGCTACATCTTATATGTAAGAATATACATGTTTCTAAGATAAAGCCGCAATGTTTCAGAATAAGGGCTAAATCAAAAGTATGCTGATTATTTTGGAGGAAATATAATCTATACTCCAAGCTCACTATTTTGTTCATGTAAATGTCTGGGTTTATCATGTCTGACAAATTTCATTTTGAAATTCATGACGATATCCTTCGACTGGAGAATTAACGACTGGTAAATTGTCACTTGAGCGGTCCACTTACCGGAAGTGTTGGTTGTGAACCTTAGAGCTGCCTTGACCAAGGATCCACACGCATGCGCGTTCTCTGGACCCACTTCAAACAATCCGAGGTCGGCATCTTGCGCTCATCGGTCGTCTATAAATTGACATCGACTGATTCACGGTAGGTTAACAAAAATACATAAACAATCAAATGAAAACAATAACATGATAATGCATGACAAATAAACACACTATTCCATCTTTTAAAAAATACACAAATATTTGCGCATGACTGTGTAGGATATGTGTGTCTACGGCAAATGTTCTTGTTTTTCTCTTGGTCTGCCGTGTTGGACAATTGCAGAGCTTGTATTCTGACAAGCTTCACGCTGGTAAATGTGTGTTTAATTCTAGGAATTTGGTGGCATCGCCAACCTCCTCTTCATCACCATGGCTTCCAGCGGATATCTGCAGGCAGCGGTGCTGCTCTTGGCGCTGCAGCTCCTCAGCCTCGGTGCAGCTGATGCGGATCAGGAGACGGGCACCGTCATTCCTGCCGAAAGTAGGTGGATTTACACATTATATCCACATTTCTGCATGTTGGATCCACAGCTTGTGTTGAAAACCTTTATCATCAGCCGCCAGCTGACAGTAAAAACTCCACAGGGTTTTTTTCTGGTCAGAATTCTGGGTCAATCGTATGCTGATTTATGTGTCCCTATATGAAAACAGGCCTGCGCAGCTTTTATCGGACCCCTTAGAGGTTGTTTTTTTTTTTTTTTTTTTTTGTACAAGAATCAAGACATCAAGAAACTAGAAAGACTCACAAAAGAAAAGCTGCACTAATAAAAACATGAACACCTGTAAGGGTTGATTTTAAAAGTAAACACATTTCTAGCAGCGCTGCTGGTTCAATGTGTACTTAACTAACTACGAGACAGAATTATTCCTACATATCAAGGTGTGCGTTTTTCTTTTTTGTTGCCTTTTCAGGTCGCCCGTGCGTAGATTGTCACGCATTTGAATTTATGCAGCGGGCGCTACAAGATCTCAAGAAGACTGCCTTCAACCTGGATGCCAGGGTAGGTGACACCAGGACATTGCATTGATTCTTTGCTTAAAAACAAAGGCAACAAACAAGCATGACAAATTCCTCATGGCTCAGGCCACCAAAGTGTTAAAAGTTCATGATTCACCCAGTGATGAATCTTAGTTTGGACAATTGGTGAGTGATGGGGACTTTGTCACCCCTGGGTTGACTGGTTCTGGATCACACCAGTGTCTTTACCCGTCTTTGCACCAGCTTCCCACTGAGATGTTTCTTTACGCGGATGTCTAAAAATACTGCTGGATGAGCAGGACTCAAATATTTAAACTCTACTTAATTTAAACCAGGGGAGTCAGTGGTTTTGATATTGTTCAGTCAGACTCATGAAAATAATATGAATGAAAGAACGACTGACTTTTCACAATGAAATGATAAAAGCAAAAACAAATCAATTTAATCACAGATTAGAACTGGAAGAGTTGGTAAATCTGTTTGTTTTTGTGAATAAAGAAGAGTTCTATACGATGGCCTTGGGCTTCCGCTGATGTTTTCACACACTCTTGTCTCTGCAGACGGAGACGCTGGTTCTGAGGGCGGAGAGACGATCTCTCTGCGACTGCATGGCCACCAACTCACTGGGCTGAACACCTTCCCGATGACACCTCGCAGCCCTTCACACTAAGACTACAACCTCCAATCACGCACGCCAACTGTCATCTCCACTCATTCACGGAATCGGCACTTTATTTTTCTTTCTTTCGTTCTTCTCCGTTGTGACTGCGGACAACTTTTGAGGAGGTTTCATGTGTTTGTCAGGAGGAGTGTGGCACGTCTGCCATGTTATTTTATTTCGTCCTTATTTCGTCCTTAATTTTGCTCCACAATTAAGAATATATTTCTTTCTTTGCACTTTCTTGTTTTTAACACCATAATGTACAGAAGAATGCATCAATAGTCACTCATTGAATGTATCATATGAGATTAATGTTTACGATGAGAATACACGTTGAACTGTAGCATCAAATGACATTTTGTTTTACTGCTCAGTTTTAATAATTTGATTTTGTGAAAGGACGATTCCGCTATGTTTTAAGCCTGGGCCTTAAGTTTCGATTGGATTTCTGCATGATTCATATTTCAATGTCTGTATCAATTAGAGGCATATTTTACGACATGAAAGACCACTTATTAGAACAAATGGATCACAACCTCGCTACTCTTGCATAAAGGGTTAAGTCATTGAGAAAAACACTCTTATTTGTACTGTTTTATGTTTTTTTTTTTTTTCTTTCAGATGAACTCAAACCAGATCTTTTAGTACATTTCAAGCCTTTTCTTTGTTTCTGGGTGGAAAAAAAAAATGCGTTGGTCTTGATTTAGCGCAGCACTGTAGCATGAAACAGCACTTTTTGTTAATCTACTGTTAATATAGACTGTATGTATAGACTCGGAACATGTACACGGGTACGTCCAATGGAGGCATCCGCAGACCTCTCGATGCCGTCTGTCTGATGTAGGTTTATGCAGTTAATAGTCGTGAATATTGTAGATTTCAGTCGATTGCAATATCAGCGGGATGGGTGGTCATATGTGGGAATGCTAATTGCAAGCAGGGTAAGAGAAATGTCTAAATGTTGCTTGTTTGTGAACAGTGTACTTGGTTACCATGATGTCTCAAGATGCCCTAACTACTGTCTTAATGTACGTACCTATTAAAAAAAAAAAGCGCAAAATCTTCAAATATCTCGTTGCTATTGTTCCTGTTCTCTCATATTCTCTTGGATATATTCAGGCAAGTACTTGCATGTACCAGCATGACATTGGCCCTCACACCTTCTTTATTTACATTACATATAATGTAATACATTATTTATGTATTACTTAAATAGAATTAAAGTTAAAAAAAAAAGTGTCCATGTGTAACTTGGAAAATGTTACAGATGGTTAGAAGTTAAAACAACTAAACATGCATCAACAGTAAGTTGGAACTCTATCTTGTCAATGCAATTAGTTAGCTGGTAGCCATTATAGCCAACATAGCAACTGTAACAACTATTAGCCATTAGGTGTTAATGGTGCTCAAATGCTATTTCAGACTTGTTTACAACTCTCTGAGGCACAGCTGAGGTTAAAGCATGGTCCAAAACCAGCAAATTAGGTGTAGCTATTGAAAAAACAAAACAAATCCATTCACAAATTATTAACATTGACTGTGTCTGAGCCTAAAAAACAATATTCTAATATGTACAGTAGCTTCATAAAAATAAATTATGAAATGTGAAAAACAGTGCTCATACATCCTGTGAATGTAGACATATATTGCAGAATTTAGTTGGGAAACAATGATGTCAAGTAAAAATAAATGTAGTGTAAAATGATGAAAATTAAACCCCAACAACAGACTCTTTGAAAATATGCTTTATTGTAAGGCCATAGCAAACATCAATGGCTGGAATTGTGAATATCAACCTTGGTCAAAAATATGATTCATATTTTTTCCTTGTCGAATCAGCTGAATTTCTGTGCAGAAGCTCATTTGTTGTCATCATCATTGCTGTCTTCAACGCCGTCGTCGTCATTGTCATCATCATTGTCGTCACCATCGTCGTCGTCATCACCAACAGCGTCTGCCAAATCTACGGCCACCTCCAACTCATCGGCAACTTCTTCCACTTCATCCTCCTCAGCGTCCACCTCGTCCTCTGCCTCCTCTTCGTCATCTTCCTCAGCCTCCTCCTCGTCTGCGGCCTCCTCCTCCTCATCCACAATCACCTCAAGCTGGTCGTCGTCAACCAAAGCTTCAACCTCATCAAAAGCGGCGTCATTTTCGTCTTCCAGAGCCGCTATTTCATCCACAACTGCCACTGTCTCGTCCACATCATCCAAAATCTCGTCCACTTGGGTGAACTGTGCATCTGCAATCGCCGCAGCCGCATCATCAACATCATCGTCATCATCATCATCATCATCGTCATCGTCATCGTCATCATCGTCATCTGAGTCGTCGTCATCGTCATCTGAGTCGTCGTCATCATCCTGTTGAACGTCTACCGCCTCATCTGTGGAGTCTTCAACGTCCACTGCATCTGAAGCATCTGGTTGGCACACACACACACACACAGAGCACATGCAAATCCAAACATCAAAAGATAAGTAAAAAAAACAAAAGAAAATGCAAAAATTGCTCATGTGCTTGTTAAAACATAACTGACTTCAAATGTAATTGAGATAAGACAACACATTCCAACCACATTTACCTTCGGCGCTGCCTGATGCTGGTGCCGCACTAACTGCAGCAACAAAACCCAAGAGGACCAAAAGCAAAATGTGGACCTTCATTTTCTAGAAGTGATCAGCGTCGCTGCAAGAAATTGTAAAAAGGAAAAAAAAGGAAACGATAAAGATGAGAGCAGAGGATAGCCAGTAATCAGAAACCAATTCAGTGGGTCTGTGTCTCTGTCTAAAGAGTCCGTTCAATGCGCTTTCCTCACCTTTAGCAGCTCTCAGGTGTGTAGGACTTGTGTGTAGGTCAACGACGATGCGCTGTGTGCTGACTGTCAGACGGTTGCTCCTTAAATACCAGGTTTTCTGACTGAGAGGTATTTATTTATTGTTGAGGGTCATCCATCCATCCAGCGGAACGTTTCCATAGGGATTATCCTGGTTACTTTGCCAGGAGAAGTGCTTGGAGACATGACAAGAGCGACAGCTGCTAACAGCGCAGAGACAAGTTTCATACCAACAGTCGACTTAAAGCTGGTCTTTGACTTCATTTTTTCATCATTTAAAGTCCTCTGACAGGAACGTCATTCACAATATTCTAGATACACAGTTTAATATCTTTCAACATGTAAAATACAAAGAGTAAATTTAACTCTGGATTTATTTTATAGTATATTGATGAAAAGTATGATGGATGGATGTATTTGTCCAGCAGTATGAATGTCCACAGCCAGGACAAAGCTTTTTCTATTTTCAAAAGACAAGAAAACAGGCCTGGCGCTTTTTCTGTGTGGGGTTTGCATGATCTCTCTGTGTCTGCTTTGGTATCCTCGGGTACTCCAGTGACTACCTGCAATCCAATAACATGCATGTGAGGCAAACTGGGAACTCTAAATTGTCCAGGTGTGTGTGTGTGTGTGTGTGTGTGTGTGTGTGTGTGTGTGTGTGTGTGTGTGTGTGTGTGTGAATGGTTGTTTGTCTTTGTTTGTTATTCTATATGTCCCTGTGATGAACTGCCAACTTGTCCAGGGTGTAACCCTGCCATCGTCCAATGACAGCTGGGATACAGTTTTATGTAAGATATCTATCTATATATGTATATATATACATATATACGTATATACATATGTATATACATATATGTTTTATGTAAGATTTCAGTATTTAATAAATGTTATATTTTCGTAGTTTTGATTTGATTTTGTTGACTGTTTCCCTGAACTCATTAAGCGCAAGAAAAATGGTGGGTTAAAATGATATTTTAAAGCTTAAATTCCTGAATAGAGTCAAACAACATTTTCAGGAGAAAAAAATGGCATCATCTGTAATCCACAAAATTTGACATTTTCAGAAGGAAAAGGAAAAAAGATTTTTGACTTTGGCACCAAAGCTTCGATATAATTCTACAACAATTGTTTTGGTTGAAGGAAACTTCAAAGAAATGCATGATGACTTTGTGCCTTTCTCTGCAAAATGTTAGCGTTAAGCAAACAAACACACAAAGACTTCTGCTTCGCATTTGTCTTCACACCGCTGGGGAAACAGATGGCTTACTTAAAAAAAAAAAAATTTCTCTGAGGATTTTTTGTTAGTATTTGAGCGACAGTACAGTCAGTCCAGAAACAATGCTTCAAAACATAGTACATAGTGTATTTGTGCCATTATAAAGATTACAATGTAACTACAGACATGGTTTTGTGTTTTTATTGCAATGTTGATGGGTGGATTATGACTGAGGAGAGAAAAAAAGCAATTTCACTGAATTAATGCAAATATTTTATATAAAACTTTAAGCAGAATGGAGTGTCTCTCCACCAGGCGTGCTAAATAAAACAACTAGAAAGGAAATCCATTAATAACTTTATGCAGTTTGAACTGTTGGCAAAAGGGACTCAACTTCTCCCTCACCTTTTAAGGTAACAGTTTCTCCTCAATTAATTTCCTGTATGTCCCGAGGGTGTGACAAGTCAATGGATGTTGCACACAGAGGAGTTTTTTTCACCACAAAGTGTTTGGTCTGCATTTGTGTTTGTGCGATAATACTTGTGTCAACAGGCAAACAGCACTCCAGGACATCAAGGCAGCAGCATGAAAGCAGGAAAGCGTTGCTCGGAAGAACCAGGAAGCTGGGAGTATGCAAAATGCACTTTAGTGCGGTTTTCTATCAATAATATGCATCCCCGGCCTGTCTACGATCCCACCTGGTATGAAAAAAGTCCGTCCTCGACCGTCTTCAGCTTTTCCTTCTTTCGAAAATGTGTGCTTCAATCGGGCAGATCGTACTTCCGTGACATAGTGACGTCACCAAGACACGGAAGTGCACTCGACCCCGCCCCCTCAGGTTAGTGGCACCGCCCTTGTTAAAGGTTTGTCACACACACAGAAATTCTAGAAGCTGCGCCATTTTTTTCTGCTCGCAAACGCTCCGGTGAGAACAATGGCGAAACTACGATCAGGAAGAAGGGGTTGCTAGGTGGCTAACAGTTCATCAACACGATTCAGCAGTTGTACGTTGCAAGTAGTCTTAAAACTAATGTTGCTTGAGGTCACAATACACTCACAGTCCTCAAACATGTTTTCAAATATTGCCGTGTCTGACTATTCTCTCGTCGTCCACCGGCCGAGTCGAGCCCGTCTCCCTCCCGTTGCCGACCGGACCGGTGTTCCATCGCATCCGCATTAGGCTGAACAAACCTCCAACATTTTCTCTGTTCGTTCCACTCCGACGGTTGTGGTCCTTGGTGCTTCGGTAGTCGCTCGGTATTTTTTATTTTATATTTTTTAATTTCCCTGACACCGAAAAAACATTTTCTTGGAGCAGCGCATTGCGACATCACTTCCGGGGCAGAGCGGGGGAGGGCGGAACCAGTCCGAGAGTGTGCCTGAGCTTGGCCATGAAAGGAGATCCGGAATGCAATGACCTCGTTGCGTTCCCAGTGTTGAAAAAATCTCCTTGAACAGAGCGTTTAGAACCATGCCCGACAATTTGCAGGGCTGACGTCCAAACGCATGAACCTCATTATTTGACGATTTTCGATCGTTTGACGATAGGGTTCAACATTGTAACGTTTTAAAGCTCAGAAAAGTGGAAAAGCAGCATAGGTGCCCTTTAATGAAAGCCAGTTCAAAGCTGGATTTGCA
The DNA here is from genome assembly GCA_009823395.1 of Thamnaconus septentrionalis. Classification (NCBI taxonomy): domain Eukaryota; kingdom Metazoa; phylum Chordata; class Actinopteri; order Tetraodontiformes; family Monacanthidae; genus Thamnaconus; species Thamnaconus septentrionalis. Next base: position 21,981,689 of record CM020503.1, read on the forward strand.
CTTCGTGTAAACACAAAGAGTGGATCCCAACGGTTCGTGACTTGACTACAAACGTGGAAGAAGTAAGTTTTTAACATTTTATTTTGATTTACTGTTTAGCCTTCCTTCCTTCCTATCCTTTCAATGTGTTTTTAGCATTGCAGCTAACGTAAGGCAACGTTACTGTTGTAAACTAACGCTACAACATAGTCTCTGTAGTAACGTTAACCTTACGTTTAAACGCAAATGTAATGTAAACTAAACGGGGACGTTAGTAGAAAGCTGTGTGAAAATGTGTTCTAAGAAATAACCTCCATTTTTGGCCTGGTGATTATCAAACTCAATTCAGTTTCAGTAACTTCATGGTAGGTTAGCCGCAGCAGTTGAAGCTAACCGGGAGGTTAGCCAGTACACATAACTTAGAACTACACATAAAAAAAGTGAGCTTGGAGCCAACGATGACCAGCTTCTGGTGGGAGTAGAGCCAGGGGGAACATGTCTGAAACAGATATTATTGACAATTTTAATTATACTTTAGTATTAGAATTGCGAGAGAGTAGAGGGGAGCAAAGAAAGGGGAGTATTAGCCATATGTTATAGCAGGCAAAACAACAAAAATAAATTGTTCAGAACAGCCTGTGTCACTTTTATGTAATGAGCTGCACCTGGCCACGCCCTTCTCTCTCGAAGGGGCTGTGGCTTCGGCTCCAGTCGCCATGTGCTAATGTTGTGAATGCGAAGCGACTCGTCATGGCTAGCAGAAGCAGTGTGGTGCAACCGTACCAGTTTGAGCCAGAGGCCCTGTTTACACTTGGTCATTTCATGCGTTTTTCGTATTCCGATCGGCACAAAACACACGAAGTAACCAAGTGCAAACAGTCCAAATCCGTTTTGTCATCCGAATACAATGCGATCTCAGTCCACATTAACGACCGCCTACTCCGCTCACCTCTCCCGTGTACGTACTTGGTCGGCGCCACACCTCCCCAACAGTACCGATTTGGGGGCCTCTCCACCTCCCGGCATCGTCATTGTAAAGTTACAAACAAGAAGCGAAAACAAATCATTTTTTTGAGACTCTTTTATTAGGATGCTAATAAATTTCATTCCGCATTAGCGTATTTTGTCAGTGGAGCAGCGGTCGCAGTTTCCCACATATGAGATTAAATAGGAGAGCGTGTGACTAATCCGCTGATCAGTCACATTATGCAGCCTAGAGTTGCCTGTCTGCACTCGCACCGCCGCTTCACATCATGACAATGTTGTCGTCAGTAAACTTCCAGCTCCATGTAAATCATAAAAGTCGACTTCATTCACTTCAGAATGACAATAGTACTCGGGAACAGTAAAAGACAAGATGCAATAGCAGGAAACGATTAGTTTTTGAAATAGTTTCATTAGGTGAACCTCCCATCTTTAACATGCTGAACATCCTCAACATCAGAATGCGCTTCTGATTTTTGACCACAAGAGGGGGGTCGACCTCTGGACAGGACTCGCGCATAAGACCAAATGTCTCCTTTCCTCCAGATCTGGAGACAAATTCTGCTTCACTTTCTCACGCTGGACTAAAACAACAAAGCTGGTTCCTAGTTGTTTCTTGGGATGCTGAAGTTTGAAGATCACAGAAGATATTTTTTCTTTTTTTTATATTTTTCTTGTAACTGTATACAGTATTAGAGGGAGGAGCCGTCAACTACAGCAAATCACAAGAGTCAAACGTCCACTGCTGGTTATTGAAACAATATGTGGGATTCTGAGAATGGACAACAGAAACTATTACTCCGTCGAGAGCAAAACACAGAACCGTCTGTGTTGTACATGCAAGCCGTGAAGTTTAGTTCTGAAAAAGTTGTTACTTAATGTGTAGTTGTGTCCAAATTCAGTTGATGATGAGGAAGAAATGAGGAAGTTGACGAGAGGGCGGGTTACTGAAAAAGGTTTAAAGTAGCAACAGCAGCACCCCTAACACTGCACTGCAACTGTTGTTACTTCTAAACAACCCCAGGTCGGATCGCTCAGTCTCAGAAATAATACACTGTATATGTCCTTTGTTGATTTTGATGATTCCTGAGTTAGATTGCCATTACTGTTTCCCCAGCTTACAAAGCAGCTGGCTCGCTTAGATGTCTGAAATCTCTTGGTCATCATACAAAATTCAGATGGAAAGTCCATCTCAGCATAGTGTCATCCATCCTTTCAGCTGTGATATTTAAAATACATGTGTTGCGACACCATGCCTTTGCATGCTACACACCAATTTTCTTGACAACAAATAGGGTTGGGGTGGCGGGTGGGAATGCTGGGGATGTTTTAAGGTTCAGTATGTCTTCCATAAAGCAGAAGACTGAGGAGAGCATATGACCCCCCCCCAACGAACCTTTGCCGACACGTTAGCGCCCCCACGCTTCCCCGGTCAACGAAAAAATGCCGGGACGTTGGCGCAATTTCCAACCAGATGCAGGTCTGTCATGTGGCCCGTTGCAAAAAAAAAGTTTGCCCGCAAACTTTTTGACTGGTGGGCCACAATGAGTTCCAAAATGTGCCAGAGGGGGCTGGAGCAGCAGCAGATGGATGGAGTGTTTTGGTGACCCACCTCATAGGAGGAAAAAATGTATCATGGGATATCTAGAAAACATGTGATTTCATGTCAACTGAAAATGAACAAAAATATTACAACAAAATCAGTGTCTTTGAAGCCCCGCGGTATTTAGCTCTTTATTGAAATGACTCTTAAAACACTGAACAAATGGATGAAATACAGCTATTTTATGACTTGCTGACTATTAATATAATTTCTTCAAGTTCGGCGGGCCGGATTAAAAAGTTTAAAGGGCCGCATATGGCCCGCGGGCTGTAGTTTGCCCACGCCTGGTCTAGGCTGTACTCAAGGAGTCAAGAGGTCACGGCAGAGGCAAGGGAGGAGAGGAGGGGGGTCGTTAGCTGCACACAAACCCAGGGGTCAGAGATCAATTTTATGGTGATTAGAACAATGTGTGGTATTGTGAGCGTGGACAACTGGCCCTGGTGCAGACACAGTTCTAGAAGAATTATTATGGTTTCCTCTTGATTCCAATCATGTGAATTAAAGCATTTGATGTTTGGGGAGCACTTAACATTCCACAATTTGTTTTATTGTGGAATCTGAAACGTTACATTTTGAAATAGTTTTCACTAATGACGTTGCGGTTGCGGTAGGGCTGCTCTGTGGGACCTCCATGCCCTTCTGTGAGCGCTGTGTACAGCCTTGAGGATTTGGCGAACTCCCTTCCACTCCCTCCTTGTACCACAGCGCTGGGCCCCCGGCAACCCGGGTCCGCATAGAACAAGGCAGGCATCCATGACAACACAAATTAAATTAAATCAGACACATCTTATGAAGTCAGACACAGAACAGAGGAGCTGGGGAAGAGGAGGAGGAGGAGCAGGAGGAGAAGGAGGAGGGCGTCATAGGGCTCAAGAGGGGATAAAGACAGTTGCTAGGCGATACAGGCTAGACTTGCATCGGGGTTCATGATCCATATATGTATATATATATGTATATATACTGTATGTATGTATAAAAGCAGCAGTTTTACGATAAGTTGATGGTGTTTTCAAACTAAAAGATGGGCAAAGAAAAGCAAATGTGATTTATTCCCCGACCAGCTATAGGAAAACAAGCTAATGGTTAAAATAAAATAAAAATTGAAAAAAGGAAAACTCGGATTGATCTCCTTTGAATATGCCTGTTTTAAATGAAGACACATTGCTAGTTGAAGACATCATTTTTCAAGGAGATAGGATGTCAGACAATGAAGGGACTATTCTTTTTTTGTCTCAAAAATTTTCCCTGTTCATCCTCTTTTGACAATCTTCTTTCAAAATATTCCTGGCAGACGTTCATGAATGAAACTTTCGGTTCAGAAGCTTTCCGTCCCACTCTGATGCCCAAAGCCTTGAGGATTCAAACCGATTCATCAGCAGCTGAGCAGAATGACGAAGACCACATTCTTCTGAGGTCTGTGACGCTCGGTGGCCATGACGCCTTCCACTGAACGCACAACAAACATCTTCTCTTTCTCCGGGAGACATGTGACTCCTGTTCTCTGCAGAGAACCCCATGTGATCAATCTATGGACTCCTCAAAGTCAAACTATAAAACACACAAGAGTTGCCTGTGTTTGCACAGGATCTACAACACCTACAGACAAGAACAGCAAGCAAACACTCAAAAGAGCTGTAGATCTCAAAAGATCAGCTCTATTTTCACACCAACAGCTCATCACCACTGTGTCGTATCGCGTTCTTCTATGCAAACTCAGCTTTGGCATAGATACAAAAAAACAAAAAAAAACAAAAACTTGGCACATAGTGTGAGTCAGTAAAATTTCCTTTTAATATTTATTTTGCATAATTTTCCTCATGTGCCGTTTTTCTTGTAGCACCTGAATGCAGCAGTCAGTCACGTTCAGTCACGCTCATGCTCAGAGCAGAGCATCCTTCAGCCCGCTAGCAGAGCAAATCCATGCCCTCAAACCCCCTTTTTTTTTTTTCCTTTTGCTGTTGTTGATATTTTATCCTCCCCTCCCTCATTAGTAATGCAGAGTAGACCGAGAACGTGGACACTTTAATTTACGTCATCTGCGGGGTTTTCTTCTTCCGGTAGTGCATAAAGTTGCTAAACCGGGGATGGATGCTGCACCTTAAGAAGGAGAAGTGGTGGTGGTGGTTTTGGGGGTGGCGGGTGATGCAGCATTTTCAATAGCAGGTTCCCCGCGGCGAGCCAGTTCAAACTAGTTCTCCCCGCGTTGCGTTCGCGACCGAGCTTCCGGCTTCTCACATTGTCTGAGGACCAGTTTGCAATATCCAGCCCCCACTATTAGCTCATATGCAAGTCACATATTGAGTTCACACGTAATCATTATTTTTCACGATCATCCTTTTTTAAAAAATCAAACATACGCCTTTAAAAGAAAAAAAGGAAAAAAAAAAAACCCTCGTAACATAACCAAGTTTGCAGATGCATTCAGCTCACAGAATCCTCCAGCCGCTGCAAGCCGCCTTGATGAGGAAAAAAATTCTCGCGGCGAAAGTTTTTTTTATGGAAAAAAGAGGAAAGACCTGAGTACGCATGCACTTTTTCTGCGCAACATGAGCCTGCTGCGTCCCTCCCTTCCTCGACAGGCAGCTCCGTGGCTACACAGGAGGGAGGGGAGAGAGGAAGGGAAGTGGGGGAGGGGGGCACCTTCAGACAGAGAGGGAGGGAGGGGTTGTGGGAGGAGGGAGGCAGCCTCATCAATAGTGGCTTCTAGTGATGGGAATACCGGCTCTTTTCAGAGAACCAGTTCTTTTGGCTGGGATCACTCAAGAGAGCCGATGACTCCCGAGCGGCTCTTGAGATTTCGTTGTTGCTTATATTATTTTTATAACCACATGATTTGCAAAAATTAAAGACCAATGTTCATGATATCAAAATATTCAATGTGTATTATACATACACTCAACATGGAACACAGTGCTGTAAAAATAATTCAAACTATGTACAAGTGCGGCTTTCACAAAACAAACAAACAAAAAAAAAAAAGGACTTCCAATCAGGAGCTGACTCTCTTCGTTCACTTCAAAGAGCCGGCTCTAAGCACCGGTTCGTTCGCGAACGACCCATCACTGCTAGCAGCGCCCCTCCCTTAGACGGTTCGGTTCAAACTAGACCTGCTCCCAGACAAAGCTGCAGGTTTCCCCCGAGAAACTCCCGGCGACCAACAAATGTGTCGCGCAAATGTGAATAATCGGAACACTCCTGCAAACGGAACATACTTTTTTGCAGTGTAGTGGTGGGGTGGGGTGGGAGGCAACAAAGAGAGCCGGTGATGGAGCATCACCATCTCCGCCACTGGCGCCTGGGTGAAAAAAAAAAAAAAAAAAGAAATCTATCAAAAAACAACAACAACAAAAAGAAAAACAGCCAGTGTGTCTTTCAGGGTGCTGCGGCTGCTGCAGCAGTAAGGCGAGATGTCGCCTCCATGTCGGGGCAGCAGTGACGAGCTCCAGAAGCTCCAGCAGCGGGGCGACGAAGCGGTGGAAAGCGGCGGGAATGTGACTGCAGTGCAGCAGAGATGTCAGTCAGTCAGCAGGCAGCCTGGGGCAGGGAGGCTGGTGGACACACACACACACACACACACACACACACACACACACACACACACACACACACACACACTGTGTCTTGCATTGGGCAGAAGGAGGAGGAGGGGGAGGTGGGTACCTACGCAGCAGGAGAATGACGATTATCAATAAAAAATATTGACATCAACGATATCGAGTCGATTTAATAATCCGCATAGTGGGTAATCCCCCCCCCCCGTGAAGGTGTTTTCCGGATTCTCGACCTCTTTGACGCATCGTCACCGCATTACCTCGCGCCTTTGTGTTGCGGATCGCATCCTCTCGCTGCTGCAGGAACGTAACAAACGTAAAGGGAGGTGGTGGTCGTGGTGGTAACGGAGGAGGGGGAAAAAAAGCCTCTCTAAGCAATCTGGTCTCCGCTACCATCACCATCACCACCGCCACCCCCACCCGCCAGAGAAGTCTCACGAGACCCCCACATCCTCAAAATACACACTACTCCGGCACACTGCACTGCTCAGGTGGCTGGATGGCGACACCTCACCCTACCTCCTCCTCCTCCACCACCTCCTTCCACCTCTTCCTCCTCCTCCCACCCCCCCGGCTCGTCCATCAGCATTCACAGCCTCCACCAATCTGTGCAGCCGGAGCACCGCCCCGTCCCCTCCGCACGGCTCCACCCGCTCCGCCGCTTGATAAATAGGGCTCGGCGCGCACCGGCGAACCTCGGTTGTCACTAAAAGCGCTCAGGGTTGCAGCAGAACACCCCCCTCCGTCTTACCCCCCATCCATCGTCTCTCTGTTTTTTTACCGAAACCTCACGCATCAACCCATCTCGCCCTCACTCACCCCTTCCTTCTTTCTTCCTCTTCCGCTCTATCGTTTATTCGCCCCCCCCGCCCCTCGCGGCCAGTTGCATGCATTTTTCGTCTCCCAAAATGGTTTGCGAGACTAAAATCGTTGCCGACGAGCACGACGCTATACCCGGTGGGACCAAAAAAGACTCGATCATGTGGACCTCCCCGGCGCCCGGCGCGGCTCTGAGCGCCGCCGAGCCCAAGGATGTGCGCAAGGATGCGGTGTTTATCCGCGAGTTCGAGCGCGGGGACCAGGAGGAGGTGCGGCGCATCTTCTACGAGGGCATCATGGAGAGGATACCCAACACGGCGTTCAGGGGGCTCCGGCAGCAGCCGCACACTCAGCTCTTCTACGCTCTCCTGACAGGTAGGCGGCGCTTCCTTCTCAATCCTCGAGCCGCAACGACAACGACCGCCTGCAAACACTCGTTTACGCGGCTAATGACACATTTAAGGTTCCTTCCCCTTCCACTTCCCTTCCCCTCCCCGAGACGCGCAGTTTGATATGCGTTTTTTTTTGCACACACACACACACACACACACACACACACACACACGCACGCACGCACACACACACACACACACACACACACACACGCTGGTCGGCCTCGTTTCCGCCGCAGGCGCACGCCGGCAACAAAGGACGTGCGCGTGGTGCACGTGTAAAGAGGCTGGAACCGGCAGGCCTCGCTCGCTGCCGGTGCGATGACACGTCCACTGGCTGGATGGATGGCTGGACGGACGGACGGACGGACGGACGAATGAGTGAATGAATGAGTGTTGGGGAGTTGGGGGGTGGGGAGGGAGCCTCTGATCCCCAAAGAGATGGCGCACAAAAGAAAAAAACGCACCCAACGTCCTCCTGCGCCATGAACGCGCCGGTTCGGCTTTTGTTGACGCTGCCAGCGCCGCCTGCCGACTCTCCCGAGCCGCGTCGTTACGCACGTCGATAATGAAAGAAGCCTGGCGACCGGGAGACTCTGGTGTCAAGCGTCAAACTAACCTCCCACTGGGCTCATACTAAAGCTCTGCCTCAAAGCCCTCAGAAATCCCGTTTGGCCGCAAATTTTTTTGTTAGAAGCTCAACTTGACACAGCAGTGACAGAGACTGAAGTTACAGGTCCGCCTGATAAAACATGATGCGCAGCATCCTACGCTTCGGCGCCGCCTAGCGACACATTTGATTGAATCCTGTAATATAGGCCAATCTGCTCTGCTGCGTCCAACTGGGTTGAAAACCGCTTTCAGTTGATCAAAACTTGTTCCTGTGCTTCTATACTAACTTATTCACATTTTTTCACCCCCCCGCCCCCCAGCGTCCAAAAGAAAATGTAAAATCTCTGTTTCTGTAAATGCACATATAGGATAAAGTGTTTAATCGTGCTTGTGTCACACTGTTTCTTTTCTCTTGTGTGTTGCTGAGGGGTCAAATTCCGCCAAAATCAAACATGTGATTCTCTCTTCTGACAGGTTTCGTTTATTTTTCTTCCATTTCTCCATAGTAATGTGCTTTTTCATGACCAAATCCGTCACGCTGACCTGCTGCGCGCCCCTCTTTCTCATGGGAGCGCGCTACTACTACAGCTGGAAAGTCATCCAAAACTATCTGGACTGTGCTCTTCACACGGACATGGCTGACATAGAGGCTTATTACATGACACCCACAGGTAAGCTGCAAAAACGTTGTTTATCTGTGTGTGTGTTTGTTGTGAGCTGCCAATGCTCCACCACCAGCGTTGTTTTTTCCTAAAGTTTGAGCTTATAACTTTGGCACAGCGGGAAGGCAGAGCAGGCAACCAAGTCTTGAGAATCCAGAGGCAGCTCATGGAATATGTAGGTCATTTCCACTTCCCAGCCCTCCCCTCTCCCTCTCCTTTTTCCCACCCCTCCTTCTCAGCCCCACCTCCCCACCGCCCTCCCTCCCATTTCCTCTTTGGCTGTGAGGAAGGGGAGAGGTGCTGGAGAGCTGCTGCATCACAAGGCTATCGATTGCAAGCGCAGTGAAACTGCTGATACGCTCTCGTCGGTACATCGGGGTTGGCACGGCTCATTTCCTCCACTAGAGCTTTTAATTGGGAAAATCAATCCAAAGTCAGTGTCATCTCTGAACTATTTCTCCTTCTCTGGTGTTGGGTTTGGAGTGGGTGCCAGCCACATTACCTTTCTGATAAGTTTACCCCTGGTAAACCTATTCCGCAAACAAGGAGTGGTAGACATTTCCGAAATCCGTTGGATATTCATCTTGTAAAAAGTCAGATGACAGGATTTCCTGCCAAAACTTTCCTACCAAGCTTTTTATATTACTTTCTATGGGGCACTGCAGCGATTCATGGAGCTCTTTCTGTAATGCTCCCAGTTCAGATTTTTTTTTGAATAGCCACTACTGCAGCACCAGCATACAGTAATCTCTCTAATAGTTAGCATTGTTGCACAAGATTTTATCTGATTCTCCTTTGTTCAAAGGTGCATTTCAATACATGGACTATAAAATCCATGAAAAACACTTGCGATGTGAAGTTAGCAAGATGGATGGTAAGCTTTTAGAGGTAATAAATCAAATGGACCAATCAAATTGTGTAATGAGCCATCTGGAAGCTGTAGCCGTCATATTGGTGCGAGGGGCAATAACTTCAGCGGTCACGTAAATGAATCCTTAGCTGGCTGTAACGCTAGCAGTGTTTAGCAAAACACTTGATAAAGCAAGCCAGGAGTTCAATGAAAAGATAGTTTCCGACAAGAGAAGCACCATGTAAATCAAAGCAAACTACCTGTCATGAAAGGTTACCCTCCCACATCCTCCCAAAAAAATGAGAAAAAAAGGTGGTGCTGGTTAAGTCGGTCAATTGCCCCCCTGCTCTTTGTCTCTGTCCCTCTGACACCGTGCCGTCTGGCCTGGTAACACACCGCACACACAACTGCAATTTAGCATTCCCATTATTGCCGCAGGGCCACGATGGTTTAGAGCAGGACAGGCACCAGCGCCCCGGGACAATGCTAATGATTATATCTGTGCAAACTCAATGGGCCCCATGGAGGGGAGGGGCTGAACACCTGGGCAACAACGTGCCATCCTGTGTTTTGTTTGAATAATGGACAAGGATGCATTTAGCATGAAAGGGGTGCATTATTATGTGAAGTGCAGAAAGTGCTTGAGCGGCATCTTAATCTTTTCTCCAACTGCTTTTGTGTAATTTCACTCTGGAACGCAGTTTCCAGTAAGGCAGATAGCAAATCTAATACACGTGTGTTCACAGCCTTGATGAAATTTGGGCTGTAACTAACACTGGTTGGGAGTGTTGTAGGCGTTGGTGTTGGAAACTGGCTTGTGTGCTTTGGCAATGGGTGAGCGTAATGTCTATTCGAGGCTTGTGAGCTATGTAGGAGGGTTGCAGAGTTTAGTGTCACGCGTGTTTGATAATAGAACAAGATTGTTAGATAGTGTTTAATATTTCAAAAGCTCTTATTTTGTTGCACTGCAGAAAAAGTCTTCAGCAACGTTTGCCTGTGAGAGTAGGACAGCAATGCAACAATAATTATCAATCTTATCTAATTTGTGTTTGAGTAATCGCCATGATTCATTCAGCTGTCACCAGTTTTTTATGTCAAATAATTGTAATAATATTGTGTTTGTGCAGTCATACTTTAAAACGAGCTAAAGAAACAACGACTGAACAACTTACGAGCCGAATCAGCAATGATAATGGAGTTCCACAACTATCTGGATTGGCTTCATAGTAATAAATAATACTGTATGATAAATAAATAAATAAAGAAGCCCATCATTAGGGAATGACCAAATCAATATCAGACTTGGATTGTAAACCAAATCACCAGTAAAATGTTAACAAGTGGTACTAATTCAAAATAACAAAAAGATGCTAAAATCCTAATTGTGATTTTGACATTTGGCATGTGACATTTAGCTGAGGGTAAAATGTTTCAGTCTGGATTTCATCAGCCCAGAATCCCATTTCATGGAGCCTTTGGATTTTCTACTCACAATATTTTGTGCAGATTTACACTTTATTTTACATGTTGAGGTCAGGCCAACACCTGTTTTGCCAAATGATGCCCTCACAAATTGGTATTCCTCTAACAGGGAAAGAAAAACCATGGCTGGTAGTAGCAGTCCAGCGCTTTCATCTCAAAAGTTTATTCGGAAAATGCAGTGCAATTTCATTGGTATTTGACTTTAACTACAGAGAGACAGTGTTTCCCTTCACTTCACTTCAGATATTCTCAATCCCAACAGGTAACTGTGAAGCTGCTTAGTGCCTAAAATGTGAATGTAATATAATGAGAGCGGCAGCAGAAACTGAGCCAAATCCCCCCGGCTCGACTTGATACCCACTCAGTCATAGTGTTTGCTTAATGAGGCGTCAAGGCCAGGGGCAGAAACTCATCAAAGCAGGAGATGCTATTATGCGCTGGTCATTGAAGAGGGGTGGGCAGGTTAGTGCTCGCTCGCAGAAGGTGGGCAGCGGCTTGGGCAACCAATACCTGCTGGGTTTGTTTTTACAGGTTTGTGTTTTTCTTTTGCTCAGACAGAGGTTCTGTTTGTCATTCCTTGACATGTTCAGCAGAGCTTCCGCCTTCCTCAGGAGTGTCACTTCGCTTTTTTGCCTTTGTGACTCGTCTTCATCAGCTGATGTTATGGAGGTGGACCAGCCTGTCAAGTCTGACAGGCTGGTCCGATCCACTGAAACATGTCAAGTTTCAACAGAACCCTTGTCTGATCAAAATAAAGACACAAACCTATGAAAACTGAGGACATAATGAACACAATCAAACTACTACGAACCTGCTGGGTTTGTTTTAAGTGCTGTAAAAAATGTTTAGAATGGGAGGGAAAAGATTTGCAGATATCGGGGATTAATGATGCACCTGTTGTCTTCTTCTGTCATACTGCACTCTGTAGTAAATGCCAAAAAAAAAAGCATTCATGTGTATCCTTCCTGGCTTTGCCTTTTTCTCTTTCTTTCGCTTAAAATTTTCATCTATGCTGATGATGGGCAGCAGTTGCTGCCACATCACCATTCTCAAACAGTGCAAACTTTATGAGACAAAGCAGATGAGGACAATGACTAATTTGGTCAAAAAATAACATATTACATTTAACTTCATTTAGAAAACTGTTTAATGGGACAGATTATGTAAAATGTATCAAATAAGTTATTTGTTATGTTTCATACCATTTTCAAATTCAATCTTTTTAAAATGACGTGTCACTGCAATGTCAATATATATTTTTTGCGAAAATATTTTGCACACTGTACAATAAGCAGATAGTTAAATACATCTTTTAAAAGTTAATATGTGTCCCTGTAGTTATGGAAACATCTTGTACATTTACAAGCATGCAAATGCTATTAATTCACTCTTAATTCCCACCTGTTTTTTTCTATCTTTCCACCATAACACACAAACTCAGAAGCTCTTCATCACAAAGTGTTTATCTGGCGAGAGTGTGAACGTTCGGTTATTAACTGCTCAAAGTGAGAAACTGGAGATCAGCGATAAAAGGCCGTGTTGGGGTGTTGACGGCAGCTTCATTGATTGCATGTCCTCCCTCCCTGGTGATAGATCTCAGCCCCTGATTGTGACCAATCGCAAACTCTGTTATTGATTAGCTGTTGATTTATTTTGTGCCTCACAGATGAGATGCCCTCTCCTTTGATTAAGCCAAGCCAGTGAGTTGAAGTTTAGGCAGGAAGCAGTTTTGCGGAGGGAGGCCAACGCGTTAACGGCTCAGAGCCACATTTTACATGCCAGTGTGAAGCCCAGCCTGATGACCTATGACCCGGCGAATGAAAGCGGGCTAGAGTGTCTGTAGTAAAACCGTGAACAGCGGCATGTACACAGTGAAATGTGGCGTGTGTGTAAAAAGTGTGCACGCATACGGAGACGCAGCATGTCGGAGGGGTGGAGGAGAGGGCAGTAAAAACCAAGAGAGACAGCCCAGATAATGACTTTCCCTGAGCTAATGGAGGTGGAAATGAGTCTCTGCACCATGTGACGACGCACCCACTGCTCTTGGCGGAAAGTTAAAGGTTCCTGCTGCAGAGCCAAAGTGTCAATAACCATGAATTATTCATTATCTGTAATTGTACTTGATGCATGTTTGTGTAAGACACGCATGTCCTGTTCGCGCTCACTGACAGAGGAGGAAGCTGCTGATGCGCTGGTTGTACATGACAGGCTAATCCATAAACTCCCAGCATGCACTCTGACCTGAGAAGGCGGGTGTGTTCCCATGTGAGATGATGGAAGTGCATGACGTAGCGTTACTGCAGGCAGGAGAGGGCAGGAGAAAAACATGACGGAATGTTTTGATTAATTGAAGGAGATTCATGATCAATGTTTTCTTTTTTTATTATGGGCTCTCAAATTAAATCAGATGAAAAGTAGGAAATAAGCTTTTCATTTGCTAAACAGGGCGTCAGTTTGATTGTCTGCGACTTTGTGTCTTCCAAAGCTTCCACAGGTTTAAATCCAGTCGAGCACGACTTGTTTTTTAGCAGGGAACAAAGGTAAACTCTATTCTCACTGAGAATCGAGCTTCATTGCGGTTCAGCCGACGCTCACCGCAAAGCCAAAAGCAGCATGCGCTCACAGTGCCGTCACACCCACACACAGCCTAGCCAATTTTGAGTGCAGCACCGTGAAGCGACGTCTCGACTGAACTCTGATCAACTGAATTAGGTCCTCGTTCCAGGGAGGGAGCTGTTCTGTCCTGTTGCTCTGTGTGCCCCTGTGTGTCCTGCCGGAGATTTAATATCTCAGCATCAGCAACACACACCCAATTACACAAAGCACACATGGGCCTAAGAGTTCTTGTACGCAAGCCCCTCTGCACTTTTCCATCTTTATCTCCTCCCTTGATTTATTTTCTACCTACGGAGCATCTGTTTTCCTCGGCACCCTCCTTCCTCTGCGATCATGGGTAGATTCTGTGTCTCTCTCTCCCCCCACGGTGGCAGTATGCCCCAGTAGCGATAATAGATCCTTTCAGGATTGTTGCTATCGCCGTAAACGCTGACGCTGACCCCCTCACCCTCCTACTCTTTTGCTCACTGTTCCTGTCTGAGGTCGCCAATAAACGACTTCTTGTCCACGGGACTTTTAGTTTCATTGACCGATCACAGGCCCTGCACTGTGCGACCGCGCCTCTGCTCTTTAGCGAGGAGCTAAATACACAGCAGAGACACTTGTTGCGCTCTGTCTTACAAGAATTCATCCACGCTTATCACTTTCACTATGATGCTCTGCATCTGCGCTATTCAGTAGGAGGGAGTGCGGGACACAGCTGCATCTGGACACAGCATTCCCAGACGCCCAATTTCCACATTCCAATTTGATTACGGCTCACGTAGGAGTGGTATTTTTTTATTACTTACAGACCTCCCTGAGATCTTGATGAGCAGCTCTTCTCAATTATCCTCCTTCATCGTGCTCTTGTCACAGCCAATGACAGATGCAACAACGCCTCCATCTACATCGTTTCATCTGAACAACTTCTTCTAAGAACATCTTCAACAGTTTGACGATGGATCACGGCTTTGTGCAACCAGCTTTAGCTTTACCTCCTTTTTCCTGGCACTTTCTTTGGGCTCTCAACCAAATGGGTGTGCAAGATAAATTGAGAATTTCGATAAACATCCTGTCTGAAGCACAAAAGACAAATTTTGACAGTTTGCCAAAAGAAATGCTCCGGATTCAGAATAATTTCACAAATCCGGTTGAAAATGTGGTACATTCCTCAGTTCACATAGGCTGATGTCGGAAATGTATCCATCACATGCAACACTATGCCTGTAAGCTCTGATGACTTGGGAATAGTATAATTTAAGGCTAGATTTTGCATATTTCAAGAGGGTCTGTGTTGTTTTAACAGCAGGTAAGCTGCTTGTGGGAGCTCCATGTTATTCTCCTCAGAGCTAATCTCTGTTAGCTTTGAGGATCACGGTCTGGTCATCTCCTGGAAGTGAGCTTCCCAGCAGGGATGATATCAGCTCAACTAAGTCCATCCAGTTTACCAGCAGCACCGTCAGATGCAGCAGATGTGACGATATGAGAAGGCTCAGAGGTCGTCACTGGGCTGAGTCACATGGGCGAGATGGGGATAAACTTATCAGAAGTGGGTGTTTTTCAACGCCGGTGTTTTGTTGTCTTGAGTAATGAAATGACGTTTTCTTTTGAGACGCGGGGTGGAGTGGAGTAATGCATAGGTCTGGGTCAGAGTGCGTGCTTGGCTGCTCTGCGCTCGTTCCTGGCTTGGCTTCAGTTTGGACAGATGGTCAGGAGGGCTTTATGGAGGCCTGCCGCACTCCTCTGACTCCGCCTCCAGCCCGGGACGGAATAATGCCGATACAACGCTGCAGGAGCCGACTCCATACCGTTAACATCTGTCTATAGTGAAATATGATCCCATGGCATTAGAGGGTGGGGGGTTGGAGACGTTTGACTTCACTTGGTGGAAGAGGTTTGCCCCTTATATGATACTGAGATGAAGAAGTATCCGTTAAAGCTCCATATTGTTTAGATAAATGATTTACTTCTTGATTATTATTTTTTTTTAAAGTGTTCCTAGGAAGATTTGAGTAGCTCAACAAGTCACATATCGTCCCTCTAAACAACTCAAAATTTCAGCTCCCCCTGCAGAGAGAAGTAAGGGTAGCCTTCAAATGACGTAACCCTCCCCTCACGCCCCGCCCCCAACCCCAGCAGGAAGCGCTCGGGTTGTTCCTGTTGCCGCTGCACACCACATACAACAACCGTTTGATTCAAGAAAAAGCTCGGGATCAGCTTTAACCTGCAGGGGCACGGAATTCCTCCCAACACAAAGGGACCCCAGCAGGAGCAGGAAGTCACCGATGCTGCCCGGTTTGCGCTTGTGCAACCGCAAGAGTTGGAGGAGTCAGCAGAAATGATGGCACGGGGGTCTTGTGCGCATGTAGGCGAGGGGAAGAGGGGCAAGGACATGGAGAGAATTGAGAATCGCAGGACAGACAGACAGACGGACGCTGTTGTTTGTTTTTTTGCCAGTCGCAGAACAGTCAGATTTATTTTATCTGTAATGAACAGATGGCACCCGAGCACAGAACCCGGACGACACTGCCAACACATGCCATGTACACCGCTGACATTGATGGAGAGGCTCTTTGACTGTGGTTACGTAATAACAATAATAATAATAAAAACCAGGAGGCTGAGAGGGTCATTTTCCTTGAAAGATTATAACCAGCAAGGGAGATGATGTCAGCGTGTGCACCTACAGGCGTTAGAAACAACAAGGCTCGATTAAAACACGAGCACACAGTTGTTTTCGCAGAAACGTGTTGTCAAGCCAAATTGTTACCCCTAACAATTTCCTCCTCGTACAACTCATTGGGGATGATGACGAAGGAATCTGAAATATGTTATTATAGTGTTATTATAGCGTTAGAGTTTTATTATTATCAGTTATAATATTAGAGCTGAGTAATAGTAACTATTAAGGAGATATTTCCTACCAGTAGAATCACATATTCCGTTAATAGATTTGAAACAAATCTGTAAATGTGACAAATTCAAGGTAAATTCAAGTTTCATTGAAAGGTCGAACCAAACGACACCCCTGAGCTCTGACACTCAAACGCCATGGTGCAGCATCATTATCAAAGGATAACATTCTTGGTAAGACTCTGGAAGTGTGAGCGTTGGCTGCTGACGTGCTAGTGACCTCGTGTCTGTCTAAATGTGTCACACTGCTTCATCTGTCTGTATATCACCAGTGTCTGTGCTGGGCTACACTGTGACCTCCGTGCGGGAGCTCTGTCATGCCTGCGCTTGTAATCAGGCACATCTCAGTGAGCGGCTAATGCTGTTAGGCGCCAGTCAAACACTGTCTTCCTTCTTAATGTACTCCCTTCATCCACCTCCACCCCTGACTACCTCTTCTCAGACACTGTTTGCACCGTGAAGCCGCTACGTCAGGACACAGAGGTGATGCAACGATGAAGATAATGGAAGGACGCAGCTTCACCCCGATCTGTAGTGATGTGGGATCGATACTAAAATATCAATATATCAATCAAAATACCGACTTCCAATGCCAGAGCTTCATGCTCTAAAATCGATTCTCAAATCAAAAGTAACTTAACTATCGAGAAGCTTGTTGAAATGATACGCGGTCGATGGGAACTACTTTTTCTATAAATCATAAATCAAACCAAATTTTTCACTCTGTGCAATCGTCTGTCTGCTGCATGTTTCCATCTTCTGACGCTAAGCTTCAAAAGCACACACAACATTAAGCGCTTCCTTAAGTCATTAATATCTACAGTACAGTATCCTGATGCCAGTGTCCCTCTCCCTGTGTTTCCCCGTCAGGCTCTTGTTTCTGGGTGGCCATGCTGGACGGACGCGTGGTGGGGATCGTGGCGGCCGAGGGGCGCGAGGACGACAACACGGTGGAGCTGCGCCGCATGTCGGTGGACTCCCGCTACCGCGGCAAAGGCATCGCAAAGGCCCTGGGCCGCCGAGTGCTGGAGTTCGCCGTGCGCAACAACTACGCCGCCGTGGTGCTCGGCACGACGGCCGTCAAGCTGGCCGCCCACAAGCTGTACGAGTCGCTGGGCTTCCGCCGAACGGGCCAGAGCGAGGACTACAGGCTGCCTGGCATGAGCCGCTCGCTGGTGGAGAGGCTCTTCTTCCAGATCCGCTACAGCCGCTACCGCATGCAGCTCCGCGAGGAGTGAGAGGTGACAGGGCGAGCCAGTGAGATGGAGGTGGAGAGGGCAGGCGGAGTGAGAGGGACAGAGACAGAGAGAGAGAGAGAGAGCATCAACCCTCCTTCACCCGAGAGCCCTGACCACGTCCTCTCCTGACAGCTTTTTTTTAATTTTATTTTTAATTATTTCCTGTATTTAGAGATTGCGTACTACATAACACTTCAACGAATCACCTTTAAATCAACTAACTTTTTTTTTTCTTCCTAAAATGATTTTGTTGCTGTTGGTTCTTTGTCATATACATTTTTTGATTGGACCCCCCCTCCCTCCCCACCCCTACACACACACTTTTTTCACTATTTTATTACAGTAACTCTTTGTACCTTTGGCTCTCCTGTAATTTGATTGGAGATGGGGAAAAAGGAAAATCGGGGTTTGCAGAACACATCTGAACCAGTGGACCTCCCCCATCCTGTTTGAGGTCATGTGACACAAATCAATAATGTCCCTTCATTAGTATTCCACAGCGTTCTCTTCAATCCCCCCTCCCCCGCACCACTGCCTTTACCTCAAGTCCAACGGCCCTCAATTCCCACATTCTCCCAGTCATCCTGTGGTGAAACTCAACGATCTATAGATGCATTTTGAGTCTGACGTTCTGCGTGCATCCTGTTCCAGTGGGGTGGGGTTGGGGGTTGGCGGGGGTTGCTGAAAGGGTTTAGACGTTAGTTGAAGGGGATTTCCACTTTTTGTGCGTTGCAGTGGTCACACACCAGACACACAGCGGTGCTCTGACTTGGAGCCAGTCTGTGGTGAAGCCCAGAGTGAGAGCGTGTTAATCAACACGGTAGTGAGATGGGGGAGGATGTGGTCTGTATGCCGACTTTCAGTCACCGCGGCACATCTTCGTCACACACCCGTCTCATCCCCCTCCTCGCTTGTCATCCGCTCAGCTCCTTCACCCTCTCTCTCTTTCTCCCTGAATCTGCGGCACGTCACTGATTGGCTGAGAGTGTCAGGAGGGGGTGGGACTTTCTAAAAAACAGATTGCCGCCCTAATATAGAGTATAGCTGCATGTTGGAGCTTGTGTCTGTGTGAGTGTGGGCGTGACTGTTCTCTGTGAACGGCAACATCTGAATAGACACGCGCCTTTCCTGCATTGAGACGAGTATTACCCTCCAAAACATTAAGACTTTATATTCTATCTATACATACTTAAGAAACTGTTTACTGATTGAAAGCCAACAAATTCTAACATTTTGAATATATTTAGTATTTGACTAATAATTTTATAACTCTATTAAGTCAAATACTCACGTTGTTATACAAGTGTAATATGCAAATTTTGCTGTCAAAACAATGAATATAGAGTAGCTCCAGTCTACGCTTGGTTTCCCAAGCACCAGGTTTTAGGGGAACAACTTGGTTAAGGTATGACTACTAGCAATACTTTCGAAACCTGAGGCATACAAAACACGAGCACAAGCAGAAAATTATTATCTCATCCAATGACTATATTGGCATTAGTATTTCTCCTCTCCATGTATTTATATCGCGTATACGGCCGAAAAAAAAACGTAGCGAGAAAAACATCAAGCTACCCTCCCGTCGCCATCCTCTGACTGAGCAACCAGCAGTCGATTCAGTCACCCACAACTCTGAGTCCCACATTTGTCCAATTTTATTTTTTTTTTATAAAAGAAAAATACAGTTAAATCCAAAAAAAATATATAAGACGAAAAAAAATCAGAAAAATAATTGAATACAAATATAATCAGCAAGAAGTTAGCACTGATTGTCTTTGTCTTGCAACCTTCCCAGACTCCTCCCCTCTTTAATCCCCATTCATGAATCTGTCTGCAACCCTGGGCCAGACCCCACACCTTCCATTGAAACCCCCCCCCCCGCTCCCTCGCCCCCCCGCCGGCCCCTGCTGACCTTTGCACTGCCCTCGTCTCCCCCATTTCCCACTAGTCTCTGCATGCGCCACAGAGCCTTGCTGCACTGCGTTTTCAAAAAAGAAAATTCCCATGTGAAGCTTGTTGGGCCAAACCCCCCCACCCCCCCGCACCCCCCCAAGGACGCTGCCCTTCCTCTGATGTCATCTAGGTAGTTAGAATGCGGCGGTTATAGCTAAGGCGGGGTCACAGGGGGTGGCGTTGTTCTGTAAGGTGGCCGCGTTGCACATCAAACAGGTGGGGAGGATGAGATGCACTTACCTGCTGTGCCGCTGCCTAGATGACATCACGCCTGCCAGCTTAACCAACTGTAGAATGCAAAAAGCAATGCAAGCGCAGCATGCCTCTGTACTCAGTGTGTGTACAGTGCCTCCCCTGGAATAAAAAGTGCAGAAAAAAAAAATCAGAAACACACACACAGACACAGACACAGAAAAATACACATGCACACAAAGGAAAAAAAGAGGCTTGTTTTTTTTTTAGATGAACATTAAAGAAATATGTGTTCCTTTCTTTGGAGGTAAAAAAAAAAAAAAAAAGTACTATTTGCATGACTATGTCTTTGAATGCAAAAGTATCTCCTAGCACACGGCATACAGTGGAACCACATACTTGTATTTTTGTACGACTGTTTATTTTATTTGAAATATCAGTTTTCTGCAAGAGCAGGGTGTGAACCTGAAGGGAACCACAAGTCAGTGGCCACAAAACTTTGTTTGGTTCCTACTTATGAGCCTTAATCACAAATTGGCTGAAAGATGTTAACATGACTTTCCTCTCAGTTACATGGCGGAGTAGCATTACAGATTGTTTTCTCTTGTGGAAACTTGTTCCCAAACACTTTGAAGAAAGGGCGCAAAACAGTGCCAACTTAATTCCTTCCACATTTTTCATGTGCAGACGCAGGGAACACTGGCAGCGAGATGAGGTTTGTTGCGGCAGTCTAGTAAAACAATATTAAAAAAAATATACAGATTATACTAGTTTTGCCCACTTTACATTTCTAGAGTTAAACAGTTCTTTGAGTTGAAAACGAATACACAAATGCACTAAAAACATGCAACAGTGTTATAAATCTGGCAGTGATTTCTTTCAGCCTATGTGTGATGAGTGCTCTTGTCACTCCCGTTGCATTCGCTTTGAGCATCCAAACAGGACGAAAAATGTTCCCAAGGTCAATACACACACACACACACACACACACACACACACACACACACACACACACACACACACGCGCTCATACATATGTAATTATGTGTAATAACACAACTACGCTATGAATGATTTCTTTTTGAGTTTGTGTTGCTGAAGAGTTGATGTCAAAGGTGCTTGAAGAAACACAGCAACAGTCCTGATTGTTGTCGTAAGAACTAAACTGTCTTGAAAGCCTGGGGTTGGGGTACAAAGGTTTAGCATGAAGAGGTAAGCTTTGTCGCGTTAGATTGTAAAAATGAACCGAGCTGTGCATCTCACGTTGGAATGTGAAGTCTGTCAATTCTGAGCCATTTTTGCACCTGCCTAAAAAAGACAAACCCTTTCCAATTGTTTTGCCTGACAAAATTTAGAATAAAACTCTCTGAACACCCGGTACGAAAACCTGAACCAAGGTGTTATCATCCAAAATGGCTTTGCCAAGGCCTTATGCACTGAGATCAATCGCTGGAGTTCAAACGTTTTGTGGACTGCATGGCTTTGAGGGCTGGTGAAAGGATGGATTTAATCTCTGAATTGTAAAGACAAAAGTGCACTGATTCCGATGCATTTATTTCCAGACTGAAAAATGTCTACTTTCTGTTTTTACGTGAACACTTGTGGAGTCGTCTCCCGTTGAAAAACTGGTAGTGCTTACCTGAAGTTAGAATGTAGTAATGAAACTGTATGCAACTCCGACCAGAGTGTACATTTAGTTTCAAACCATTTCTCTGCTGATGTACAATCCTCAAAAATAATCTCATCCTATTTTTTTGTTTTGTTTTTGCTTTTGCTTTTCTTTGGTTTGTTTTAGTGTGAGTGTGTTGTCCTTTTGGTGAAGGTTTTCAGAAGGTATGATGCATTAGGGCCTCTCCTGTTGTAGAGAGCCCATTAGGTGAATAGTGCTTCAGCCGACTGGCACTCTCTCTCATGCTAGACAAACTGAGGAACGATGGCTAAATCTTCCAACAGGCATTTTTCCCCCCCACAAAAAATGGGCCAAGTCAGTTTTGCCTTTTGGATAAAAACTAAAAATCATTATTCCACATCATCAATATTTCAGTCGGTTTTTCCTCCAATGTTGGAGCATGTGATCTTCAAACTGCACGCCTGTGGGAGTGTTGCAGTCTTTAGCAAAACAAACACTCAACAAAGATGTGAATGTAAAATGCATAACACATTAGGTCTTAGAAAGATTTTTATGGTTTTGAATATTTTCTTTTGTTTTTCTTTTGTTTCATGGCTGAAAAGAACGGTTTGGGGGAGGGAAGATGTAAAGCAGCTGTTGGTTCTTTTACAGAGTGACAATACCACTGCATTAGATGTTTGACATTTTTGTGACATTGTATATAGCTGTATCTCTACCTATTGTTAATATATTATTTACTGCAAACCCATCATCGTTTTCAACAGCCCTCTCGGATGGAGTTTTTATTTCCATTTTTTTTCTTTTTTCTCAGAAGATGGCTGTTGCCTGGAATGTTCCACCTAACGAGGAGGGCGAGGGGTGAGGGAGGAATGTGCCACATTGGCAGTAAAAGGGGGAGGGTGGGGGTTGTGGGTGGCGGGGGTGGGGGACGTGAGAGGAGATCTACGGCAACAGATTCCCAGAGCGTGGACTCCCTCTCTCTCTACCTCTGCTGAGGATTTTTGCTCCACTGTGGCAAACGTGGAAGGACTCACTTTGGACTGAGGCCACAGGTGCCAGAACACAAAAAAGCACTTGTAGCACAACTGTGTCTTGTTTTGCTATTATGGTACAGATAGTACAGATTTTTTTTTTTCTACCGTTCCAACAAAGAATATTTTTTTCTCTGTCCCATGTAAATGACTTTAAGGACATATTTTACACACACACACACACACACATACATGTATGTATATACATATATATATACATATATATATATATATATATATATATGTATACATATATATATATAAAACTAAGGCTACCAAGATGTGTGATTCACTGAGCGACCCACAGCTGTTTTCCCCCAAGCGAGGTGACCAAAGGTGACGGTGATTGCTGCATTTTCATTCCTTTTGTGGCTATTTTTCCTTTTTTGTCCAACGTGATCCTCAAAATCCTGCCCACGTGCCATCAAAGTCAAGCAATAAATTCAAGCAAACAGAACAACCCACAAATTACAAAAAACACAATTATCAACACTTGAAATGCTGCATTGATGTTGTATCTATCCCTGACGCGATACCGATTAGCGGCGGCCGTGTCACGACCGCTCCATTTGACAAGACCTGAAAAGGTGTTCTGATTGTAAAAACTCTGTATTTTTTTATCAAGGTGTTTTTTTTAGTTGCATATTTGTACAGGTGTTTATACGAAACAGGTAAAAACAAAAAGTGAAAGGGGGGTGACGGCCGGTGGAGGTGAGCAGCTGGAGCAGACAGGAAGTAGACGGTGTGGCCGCGCTCTCTGAGAGCAACCTCGGCTAATTTTGTAACGTAACGCACAGACTTCTGACTCATGCCAGCAACTCTGTTCATTATAGAGGAGTTATCAAAAACACACGCTGCAGCTGCCAACTCTCAAGTACGATAATTTTGTTATTATTTTTTATTTTACATGTGCAATCTTTTTCAAACGATTCTGCAAATTAGTAACTGTAAAGTATCACTGTAAATAGTACCTTGGAAACACTTTTTCTCCTTTTTCAAGAGAGACTGAGGATTTAAATTATGTAATATATATATATATATATATGCATATATATATATATATATATATACACATATATACATATATATATCTTGTAAAGGCAAACACAGCGGCGAAGAGATTCTGCAGTGCTTCAGAAATCCTCTTGGCGATGCTGTACTGCGTTCGGAGCAGCGGCTTAACCCTTATCTTTGTACGTCTGGACGCACACCTCGCGCTTCCTGTCTGCTCGAACTCTCGTGTCGTCGCGGAGAGCCCTCAGCCATGGGATAGAATCAGCAGCCACAACGTACGTCTGCGGGCCGAGTTGTGAGCCGCTGCCAGACATGGGGGGGTGGGGTGGGGGGTTGATTGGGAGTGGGGGGGGGGCTCTCTGCGACCCCACACCTCCGTCATGGCTGTTGCGTGTTGCCAAGAGACCGACCCGCACAAAGCACAGCAGGGGGAGTGATACGCAGCCACACTGCTGGGAAGGCAGGCAGGTCGACCAGAGAAAAGCGGTGGAATTCAAGGAGGGGGGGTGTTAGGTGGGGGGCACTCATAGATAGATGGATGGATTAGATGCTTTGACTGGAGCAGAGGAGGGGAGGGATGGGGAGGTTTATATTGTAACTGAAGAGACTGTGGAAACCAGTGGGACCTGTATGGGAAGGAGAGCAGAGGAGGGTGGGGAGGCTTTGAATGGTGAGGAATTTGACAAAAGAGGCCCTTCGGCATGCGAAGGACAGCGGTGAGCAAACAGAGGCCCGGAGCTGCACAATTAGAGCACAGCAGGGAAACGGGGACATTTTTTTCAGGTTTAAAACAAACAAACAAACAAAAGTAGGGGATAATTTTAAGGCCAGTGATGATGTGATTTTGGTCGATGTAGTAACTCCCCGGGGCCCATATCTGGTCCAACCAATCTGCCTGACTGCAGTGAGGCTGCAAGAGACACCCTGTTTTTTTTTTTTTTTTTTTTGGATGAGGGTCTAATATCAGCTTTCAGTTCCCTTCGCTGCTGTACGGCCACCATCTTCATTCTTGTGCTTATTAACCCCTTTATTTTATACTGACAGCAACTGGAACATTGTATAGATGTAAAGAAGGCATTTCCTGCATTATGACGACGATTGAAAACATGGATGTACATATAATGTATCAATTAAAAAAAACAATGACGCATTAAGCTTTTATATGTTGCACCCGCAAGCATGTGTCCTTTTTTTTATTTCCCTGGCAAAGGGAGAAGCGAGTGTGACGTGAACAGAGATGACTGTGTCTGTAGGTCTAGTCAACTCACCCCCACAGTGGCAGCCGGGGAAAGTCTATTCACGCCGTTGCCCTTGAGAACAGACGGACCCTCTGGCTTTGGGTCTTCTGACTAGTCGGGTCTTTAAAGTGAAGGCGGCAGTCTGTCAAAAGAGCATAAACCGTATCCGCATCTTTGAAGTTTAATAAGGATAATTATTCTCTTGCAAACCAGACCATTTGGTCAGCCACAGTTAAAAAGAAAAGGACATCAAAAGCACAAATAAAAGGAGCAGCGTACAGCTGCCGCTCTAGAATTTGTTTTACCTCTCTGCCTTGTTTGAGCACTTGGGCTCTGAGAGTGCAAAGTACGGCGCCACAATGCACGTTTACCAGTGTTATAGTGGTGGAGGAGGGATGTGCTCCCTTAGAGCACATCACAATGAACGATTAGGGCAGCAGATTTCCATAACACTGTCCAGGGGGCTGCGTCTGGGCTGTTCACGCTGACCTGCTGAGAAAATCTTCTAGACACTCAGAGAGGTTCAGACAGGCTTTTTGCTTGAAATAAAATAGGGAGAGAAAACGAAGTAGAAGCATAAAAATACACAACAGAATCCTCTTGCCACCTTTGTGCAGTCTTGTGAAAAGACAGCTCCTATAATTAGCACCGACACAGGGCGACATTGAAGATAGGTAATGGGGGTGAAGGTTTGTTAAAAAATGTCACGAGGCGTCTGCCGCGGCTGAGACCCATTTTGTCGGACTGAAGGGGTTTTAATTATAGGACAGAGAAGAAGGGGGCTGAGAGAGAGGCTCCAGTCTCGCCGTGGCTGCTGGAAATGAGGAAAGTCGGTCAGTGTGCCTTGAAGGTGACTGCGTGCATGAGTGTCGAGTGCGTTCACACTGTGGTTTCTGTGTATGCCTGTGGAATGTGTGAGTGTGAGGAAGCGAGAGAGAGAGGGAGAGGGAGGGAGAGAGACAGAGGCATAAAAGAGAGAGTGGGCACGAGCCATCACAGCACATAAAGGATGAGGAGGAGGGAGCCAGGAGCTTGATGGTTTTTACATAAGATACAGGAGCATCATCAAAATAATGTTGGAAGACTTGGACTAAAACGCATGTGCAAGAAAACTTTCTTATGCTGTTGTGATATTTTCACGCTATGTTATTGAACTGAAGCAGCCAATAAGAATGGCAACAGGTTAAACATGTGAAAACACGCATGAGAAAAATACAATGGAATTTAGACAAGGAAGGATTAGTGAGGATTTTTTTTCCTGAAGTCTTTAATTCACAGAGATAGAACAAAGCTTGAAAAACTCAGAACACAGGTACTCAGCTGATATCGTGCTAACAAGTAATTTCACGAACCAATAAATGTGAAGCGCTCACAAATATGCAGCTTCACCTTGGCAACAAGGCAGAGAAAACACTGGTTATAACAAGAGAGTGTGAAAACGGAGCACGAGGACAAGGAATCTCTCACAGGATGAAGAGAGAGAGTAGGAGCTGGAGGGAGCTGCAGCTGCCTGTTTCCATAGCGATGCGGATGCAGGGCAGGCGCGTAGAAAGGGAGAGGCAGTGTGAGAGGATGAAATGGAAAGAGAAACGGCGAGGAGAAGATTCCGAAAGGGAGCAGAGGACGGGGTGGACCGAGGGAACTGTCTATGGTGAGGATGAAAGACGGAGAGAAGCACAAGAATGAAGAGAAGATTTACTGGGAGGGATGTTGAGGTCCGACATGGAACCCCAAGACTTGCCACTGGAGACTGTCACCCTCAGGGGCACCTAGAAAGTGCACAAGAACGGCCGCCATGAGTTTCTCAACGATGGCAGGTCGAAGGTGAGAGTCCTGCACAGTCCTCCACGAGGCCAAAAAAGATTAAAAAAAAGATACAAACCTAATGTGGAGCTGTTTTTTAAGTACAGAAAAAAACATTTCACTCAATATACACGTTAACAAAAAAAAACATTGATACTATCTAAAGTGCTTTTAAGGCCTTAAGTGACGAGGTTCACGACTCTTCAATCAAACAATGATGTCGTGTCATAAGCTCAGTCATAATACCCATCAGTGTGTTGGTGTTTTCAAAAAGGAAACAGTGAAACGACAACTGTGCAAATTCAGTGGGAATGGAAGAAGTTGTTGATCAAAGAGCTACAATTCTGTACAGCTAAATCATTGTGTTGTCAGAAAACCTATCTGCAAACCTTGAGATGGACTCCAAGGTGCTCGATGTGTTGAAGGGACTCCATAGTGCTCCTCACAAGAGCTGCACACTCAGACAAAACAGTAAATTTTTTTTGATATTTTAAGTTTTATTAACATAAAGTAAAGGAGGAAAACATAAACAGTTCCAACTCAGTTTAAACTTGATAAACAAAATTAAGTATAATATCATATTAATAACATTGAAAATCTTATATGAGGTGCATTTTGCGAAATATTATGAACCTCACCTGAAAACTCCTCCACCTGTGAGTCTTCCACTTCGTACAGTAGCTCATCGTGCAGCTGTGCTATGAGCCTGTGGTCACACAGAGAAAACTGCCGTAGTTTCAGGAGAAAAAAAATAAACAGAAATAAGAAAGAGCAATTCTGGTGGAATTCTGCCCCCTCTTCTGCAGTCTTAGTTTGTCTGGTGATCCCTGCGGCTCCTCTCCACAAATAGAAAATAAAAGGAAGAAACGCAATAACGCTTTGCGTGGAAGCGCAGGAGCAAAGTTACGCCGTTTGTTTTGCAATTTCAATCAAAGTACCTGGCGGAGAGTGAGCTGCTGGACGCAACCAGGTTGGAGATTCTGATCATTGCCATCTTGCAAAGGTCAGCAGCAGAACCTGCAGACACAGACAGACACACACACACACAGGAGAAACCACTACTGCTGCTCACTGTTAGACCAGAAAACAACAACTAATGGACATTTGCACATGGCAGACATCCTACCCTGGACCACAAAGTTAACGGCCTGCCTCTCTGCCTGCATGCGGACGCCCCAGTCGGCCGAGTTGATGTGCGACAGGGTCCGTCTCCGACCCATAATGGAGAGCACGTATCCTAAACAACACAAGACATGTTGACTCTAACCGGTTATTGGTACCATTCAGAGCACATTCATGCTCGGTCCATTCACTCCCATTGATTTTGAGCTATTAACTCTGTCCTTGACTGGACGTCTTGTCGCACCACCATGAATAAATTAGTATTCATGGTCTCTTAATATATTCAATGCAGAGGTTATAGTTTTAAATCAGCTTTCATTAAACCCCACAAATCACCAACAGGGACACTTTCTTTGAAGTTGGTATATACATAAACTCTCTGTTGCTGCTAGAAAATTTTGATATCTGTTTTTTAAGGCTGCATTTTGTTGAAATGATAATTATTCATAACGTATTTTTTCTATAAACCTGAGGGTTGTGGGTTCAATTACTGTGCTCAGGGAGTTTGGATGTTCTCCAAACTATAGCTCAGGAGGGTTGTCCAATGACCGAAAGATTGGCGGTTCAAATCCTGCTCCATCCCTGCGTGTCTGTCGTTGTGTCCTTGGGCAAGACACTTAACCCACATTGCCTCGTACGAATGTGAGAGGATGTTGGGTGCTGGTCGGAGGGGCCGTTTGGCACAGTTTGGCTGCCACGCTTCTGTCAGTCTGCCCCAGGGCAGCTGTGGCTACACATGGAGCTTACCACCACCAGTTTGAATGTGGTGTGAATGACTACTGGGTTCAACGTAAATGGCTTTTGGTGCCTTGAAAAGCCCTATATAAATCCAATCTATTATTATCATTATTCTCCTTGCGCCTACATGGGTTCTCCTCAGGTTCTCTGACTTGCTTTCAGTCCGTAGACATGCAGGCCAGGCTGTTGGCAACGGTTCATTTTTCCACTAATTACAATTCGGGTGATACTTTGTGTCTCTGTGTTGGGTCTGTGATGAACTGTGATCAACTTCACAGGGTGAAACTCTGCCTTTACCCTACGATAACTACATGGATAGATAGACTTTTCTAAAAATGACATAATGGTGAAATGCAGGGCTGCTAGAATAAATCAATATTAATTTCTCTACAATTTCTGTTTTTTCCTTGAAATGACAATACAAAGTGACTGAACCGTTGACAACGTACTCATTTGTACCTTTTTTCAATTGTCCTACTAGCAGACTTGAACAGCAGCCCTCAATGACATCTTGAACCTCCAAACCTGTTTTTGTTGTGTTTCTTTTACATTGAATGATCTTGCTCTAAACCACATTTTTTCCTCCCAGTTCATCAAAAATTCACAATCATGACTCATCAAAATGAACACGGGTACCTCCAACACTAAAGGTTGTTATGGTAACGGCAGGTTTATGTTTACAATGACACAAACGCACATTCATCTGCACATATAGGCCGAACATACGCACAAAGACCTCAGCATCCACATGAGCAAAAACATCACAAAGGGATGACACGCTTGTATTCTCAGTACAGTCTCACACCCACACACACACAAACCCCCACACCCACACAGTGAAAAAAGAAAAAGAAAAAAAAAGTGCAATCACGTGGACACATTGTACACAAACACACAAATACAACACATACTGGACCAGTACATTCCACCAACTGGACAATGGGGTCAGGTTTAACAGCTAAATCCCTCTGGTATCCCCGCTGTGAGGAGAGCCAACCAGGGCACAAAACCTGAATGACCCTCTTCACAGAAACAGACACGCACATGTGCACGAAGAAACACACACAAGCACAAATA
The DNA here is from genome assembly GCA_009823395.1 of Thamnaconus septentrionalis. NCBI lineage: Eukaryota > Metazoa > Chordata > Actinopteri > Tetraodontiformes > Monacanthidae > Thamnaconus > Thamnaconus septentrionalis. The sequence continues at coordinate 22,011,170 of CM020503.1, forward strand.
CCTAGGAAATGAATACACCAGAGTGGGTATAAAGCACCCCCTCCCCACGATGAATTGACCTGTGACACATGCATGTGACCCTTTCTAGCAGGAATGTAACCCCTGAGGCAGGACAATGACGGGGATGAGCGCTCTGATTCGTCAAGCCAGCGCTGTTTCCCAGGACGGACAGGTATTTACAGTGAGTCACACCGGAATGTGCATGTTTTTGACATTCAAACCTCCACTTGCAATATGCCACGGAAGTCTTTAAAGTTGTGCATGTAATTTCTGTGAAAATTAATATAACAATAGTTGTACCAAGTTCACGACACAAATGTTTTCAAACAATGACACGTCTATCCAGCCAGTAAACTGTCAGGAAAGGATCAAAGCATCCTTTGCTTCCTTATCTTGCACCAAATGTGTGACGAAAGACACCGTTCTGGAAATCGGACCTTTGTGATGTCACAAATGGGACTGATACGCAACATATTTGTTTTTGTCTCCTCTCAAACATGTAGCAGTTACAACAAAGAATCTCTTTTAGAAGAAGGTTCAAAACTGAATGTTTTTACATTTTGCCTTAAATGGGTGGAACTGCAATGGGTGGATAGTTAATTGTACTAAGATAAAAATGGGTATAATCAGGCACCTTTAAATAGTGTCAGTGTTATTAGGTTGTGAGTGCAGGTGCACATACTTTACACTCTTTATTTGGGATGAGAGTAAATCTGACACCACACCGAAGAGAATGCACTGACATAAGTATGTGCAAGTATGTGCAACATATGCATATGTTCTTAATGTAGAGAAAAGTTTTCCTCATGCTATTCTACATATATTGATAGAGTGACAGTGAGTAAGAGTGAGAGAGCAAGAAAGGATAAAGTAATGTGAACAGACATTATGCCTGTCTCCACTCTCAGCTTATTCCTGCCTGTTGTTAGCTTCCTCCTTCATCCTTTATCCTTGGATCTCAGGCTTCTGAGTTCTATTTTTTTTTTGTTATTATTATTTATGAAATGTGCCAAAACAACAACAGCACAGAACTTCCCAAATTCACATTCACTCTCACTTTTTATCACATTGCCACCAAATATAACAACATCTGGCTGTGCCTCAGTTTCCAAACAACTTCAAATTCAGAAACAACTGTTAATCCTGGTGCCCGATATAAAACAGCCGGCAAATCTTCAGAAGTACATCACTGTTTCCATCACCGGAGAATTTATTGATGAGCTTCCTTTCGACTACGTAACAAGAAAATAGGAGAAGTGAAAAGGAGATGTAAAAGAAAAACAGATTGAGGGAAGTGAAGAAAAGACCAAAGACAGATGAAAGAGAGAGAGTGTGTGTGTGTGTGCGTGCGCATGTGTGTGTGCAAGTACGCGCACGTGTGTTGCGGTGCCGGCCACATAAATCCCAACACATTCTCTGATAGGAGGATCACCATGGTGATGAGCTGAATTAAAGCTGACCGTGAGGTGCAGCATCACGCCGTCCCAGAGTGCTGGGGAGGTATTTGGGAAGAATGAGGCCGTTATTGTGCTTCAGTCAGGCTGCTGAAGCAGGCAGAAAGGGGAAGTGATGAGTCCTGGGGGGGAACTGAGGTGTGACAGCGGTGATGTGTTGCTGCGGTGAGGAAGCACCTGTCCGTGCACGTACGGCAGCATTTCAGCGTTGGAGACTCTGGTGTAACTCCGGGGGCCGCCTTGACCTATTTTTCGCTGTTTAGGTCAAAACAAGGTTCTTATTCAACACTTGTTAAGCCAAATAAAAATGACAGAGCGGCGAGTTTCTCCTGCAGAGAGGAGCCTGGCAAACTGGGGCTTGTTTACACAGCTACAAGAGCTCCCTTCTTTTGGATTCCTGCTGATCTGATTGGGATGTAATTAGTTTACAGCTTCACCGAGCGGTTTTGTTCGAGGTGGGGGGGGGGGTGCTCATGCAACTCGACATCCAACCTCAGCGCAGGCATCAGCGAGGACGGCATTAGGATCTGTTTTGGTGCAGGTTGACCTCATCGGCCCGCTCTGTCAACTCTGGGATGGTGTACCGTGAGCAGCCGGGGTTAAAATGCAGACTTTACATTATTCTGTGCAAGCGCGCTCGAATCTCAGGTGTGCTGCGTTGGCACTTCGGCGTGTGTATAAATAGAGTGTCCCGCTCTGAGACGTCAGCGGCCCTCACCCATCTCACATCCACCCGCACCGGCCTCCTCAAGTATTGACCAGTGGCAGTTTGTCTTAATCTTGCCAGTGCAAGCACATCTTCCTCAGCCCAGGCACGCGCACGCACACACGCGCACGTACGCCATTCCTGTAGGGACTGTGAAATCTGGCTTCATTGATCGGACTGAAATCTATAAATTGCAGTGTCCTCCAACACAACGTATTTCCTCTGCAGACATAATGTAGCACCACTTTCTGACCTCAAATGTTTCCCTAAATTACTGTGAGAGCCTCAACTGATAAAAATGATAAAATAAACTTGACATCATGGAAGATAATTTTTTGCCAATGTTTAGAATTGTCATACACTATCAGTCAAAAGTTTGGACACACCTTCTCATGAATTTTTTTTTAATCTTTACAACTTTCTACACTGCAGATAGATACTGAAGACATCCAATATATGAGCAAGATATGTATAGTTATGCAGCAAAGAAAAACACATTAGATAACTCTAAATATGCTTTTTATAAACGGTGGATATTTTGAAGAATTTAAATGTAAAATGTGTTTGAGTTATTTTACACTTTTATTGTTTCCTCCATAATTCCATGTGTGTTCATATGTAGGTTTGATGCATTGAGTGAGAAACCGCAATGTCATAGTCAAGAGAATGAAAGAAAAGACATTTAATTCATAGGGTGTGTCCAAACTTGTCGTGTTTGTTGAAAGAAATTGTTACAGTGAATTGATGCATTAATCATTTTTTAAGTATTGGAACTAAAACAATTTTGGCCTGTCTGATTTTTCAGTATGTAAAATTTGCAGTTTGTTTGAGTTTTCTGCAAAACACCTTTCATGCAGCAAACAGCACATTCTCATCAATATTTCTCATCTCAAGGCACACTGAGGTTCATAACCGTTCCCGTTTAACCGGAAGACGGGCATTGAAGTGCACACAGACCTTGCTTGTGGCACAGCTGGATGGTTCTCTGGATGAAGGCATGCAACTCTTTGTATTTCTGGAGGAAGCTGTCCTGGAACTTGCTGGCTTGTTCTGTGCTCATCCCGAGGATCTCTGACAGACGCTCGCGACCTGCAACACAGATCCAACTCACGCTCAACAATTCAAATTTGACATTAGGGGAAAACACCCAAAGCACAAGAGACAAAGTTGCCCTAGTCTAGACAAAAAACACCAAAGTAAAATTTATTTAAAATCCAATCCAGATCCAACATTCATTTGTCAAGCTGTTTAAAACGCCCGCAAAGAAGCAAAGAGCTGTGCAGCAGTGAAAGACTAAATGAAAGGCTCAGAAGTACACGTGAAACAGAAAATACAAATAAAACAAGTTAGAATAAAAAAAAGAAGTTTAAATAAATACATAATAACAAAAGAGAATAAAAATGAATTAATCCAATCACTTCTGTTGGAGACTACAGCAGGCTGCTTTGAGGGGCTGTAGAATTTTTGTAGATTAAACACATTAGACAAGAATCTTAACTTGTGACCATAAAATAAATTGCCATCAGACACCCCTACCTTCCATCTACCTAGATTTTTCTTGACTACTAAGTTGGGTGGGTTACAACCTGGACAAGTCACCAGTGTAGTGTCAGAATCTAACCTGCGACCCTCTCGCTGTGAGGTGACAGTGGTAACCACTGCATCGACACATATCCCTATTCACATGCATAAGTACAAATGTAATTGTCAGTTAGAACATATGCATGGGATCGATCCAGAGACCTCATGTACAGTATGTACAAATCTTGAAACTATAAATCTTTAAAGTCGTAAGTCACACTGTTATGAGCAAAATAAAGGAAATACAGGTAAAGCAACTTTATCAGGACTCCAAAAGTTACTGAGAGACGAGAGAGAGAGAGAGAGAGAGAGAGAGAGAGAGAGAGAGAGAGAGAGTGAGAGAAGTTGC